>AZIM01000762.1:135967-151440 GCA_000516915.1 Ophiophagus hannah
TCCTTCCTTCCTTCCTTCCTTCTTTTTCAATAGCATTTAAGGAGACACTAGAAAACAGTACAGAAGATCAAATGAACTTTTATTCCGATGAAGGCATTATTTGAAATATTTTGAAATGCAAAAGATGAGGGGGGGTGAGGTGAGGAGAAGGTCTCAAGGTTGAGTATATGATAGTCCCAAAGAGCAGAGCAGATTGCATCAAAGCAATCCCTTTCAGTGGACTGGTGTTCAAAGCACAAGAGCAAATTACCTGCTAAATTATTGGGATATTCCTCAAGAACGTTTGGAACTTCTGTTAGGTAGCTGGGATGAAGTGGTTTTAAGTTTCCATCACAGTACTTACAAAGATTCAGTGCTTCTGTAGAAGGAAGCGATCTTACTGCAGTAAATGCTAAATGTTAATTTAGGTGTTAATATCTATCATTTTAGATCATGTCTCATCTCCTCCAAAATGAAGACCTTCTCAAGCATATGCGCATACATAACTGTTGGAACTACAGTCACTTGCAACCAGTCTCACAGTTGCCATAGAAACTATATTAGGAAACATTAGAACCCCCAATTAGGGCATAGGTGTTGAAAATTAAAAGTCTTGGGAACTACAACATCAATAGTGAGATGAGCTCCTAAAGGGCTACTGCTGAATAATTACATTATCAGTATAGCATAAATAGCCCTAATCTGTTGGTCTAGCCCATATCTACACACTCTCAACCAGTTATGACTGAGGCAATCCTCCTAATGGCCATTCAGGTTTCATGAGCAATCACAGCACCATTTTCTCTTATCTTTGTTGTTTAGGCTGCTGCAGGACCTGGCTATGGCAATCCAACCAGGCAAATTTCCAACAGGGCTATATGCCTATCATTGCTCGGTCAAATCTCAGCAATATACCTACTGAACTATACAATTCTCCATCCACTTTTCATTACTTTTTGTTTTGAGATCTGGTTTTTTTAAACATTTTAAAAAACATTTTTAAAATTCTTTACTGTACTGTGTCCTTTTTGAAATTTATTTATAGGTATTCACATCTGGAGAATATGTAAGCAGCTGAGACTGAGAAATTCACAAGTTGGAAAGTTACAATGACTTTTTTTTGTTGCATAGGTTTATTGCCACCTGGAAGTGTCTACAGAACAGAGGACATATACTATCATGATCTGCAAATGCTTTATGAATGGGGCCCTTGTGGCTTCATATCAGGAATAAACCTGAAGCAATGACAGACAACTCATACAAAAAATATCCTTACCTTTTTGGGGATCCTGGAGAACTCTCTCAAAGAGCTTCAAAAAGTGGGCTCTTGAGACTTTCTGAGTGATGAGTCCTTCCTAGGCAGGTGAAGGTTCTTCATAAAAAAAACACATTTATGATAGCCATTATAGCCTAAAAAAGGAAAGTTTTGGAATATGAAATTTGCTTTGCTGCAAATCCTGATAACAACACCTCTTCATCAAAATTATCAGTTAGATGTAATGCTGGGGCTATCGAGCTTTGTAGTTAGCTTCATTATCATTGATATAAGAGATTTCTTTTCATTCTGACATGCAGCTTGCTTTGAATGATAGAAGAAATGACCTAATTCATTATTAGTTTTAGTGAGTTGACCATCAAATATGTTATTTATAAAAAGAGGTATGTCTGGGCTAAAGATCTTCTCCTCTGCACCTTGACTAATGGCAAAGCTATCACTATATTAGCAAGAAGCCAAGAAATTTTCCTGGAGATTTCCTGAATTTATATCTATGAAGATTCTCAGTTGTTCAGGTTATGGTTGTCCTAAAGGCACCTGGACTTTCTTGTTTTGCTTGAAGATGTTTTGCTTTTCATCCAAGAAGCTTCTTCAGTTCTGACTAAGTGGAGAATGGGAGGATTTGTATTCTTGCAGTCATGTGATTGTTAGCCCTCTTTATGGGAGTTGTTGAGACCACTTGGAGGTTTATCTGTGCCTTCAGATCACTCTGTGACCCTGAAGGCACAAATAAACCTCCAAGTACAACTCTCAGAAACAGGACTAATGACTACATGATTGCAAGGAATATAAATCCTTCTCTAACGTTCAGTCAGAACTGAAGAAACTTCTTGGATGAGAAGTGAAATGACTTTAAGAAAAAGTCCAAGTGCCTTTTTCAAAAAAAGCACCTTTGGGACTTGAACTTATGCGTAAGAGTAAGAGTCATATCTTGTGCTAGTTCAAGAATCAATCTCTCTCTATTTTATTTAACATAATTAAAAGCCACATTCAACTTAAATTCTAACTTTGGATTGTCATGCAAGTTTAAAGGACTTATATTTAAATTAAGTATGACACCAAAAAAAGAGGGAATATTAAGGCAGGCAGGCAGGAAAGGGCTTGTTTGAATAAGATATCTAAATTATAATTCATTTTAAAATGAAAATAAGAATACGTAGTGTAGGAATTGAATAGCAGATACTGGATTGCCTCTATTGAATGGTAAACACATCTGTTGTCAAGGCTTCTGGTCTTTCTTCTTAAGGTTTACTAAATTAACATTTGACCTGTAGTTTTTGAAATGGGCAATGCTATTAAAAGATGACTGTCCTCTATAAAATAAGACACATGATCATTCTCACCTTATTTCAATACAACAGACATAACTGTGCAGATTTATTTGGGAACATCTGATAGTGTAAGGACTGCTCTGTCTTAATCACAAACTGAGAGCTGTTATGTGACTACCACATGTCTCTGCCTGATCTGATTTCAAATCTGAAAGATATACGTTCCTCTAATTGAAAACTGGTGCATGAAAAGCTTATTAATTTAAACTGCGATGCTTTGGTGCAGCAGTGACAGAAAGTGCCCTTGGGCTGATCTTCTCTGGCCTGTCATTAAACATGCTTATAGTTAACTATTGGTGATGGCAATTTCTTAGTGCTTCAGTCAGATCACTTTTAGGGCAAAAAAGAAACTAAAACAAAACCTCTTTTCTTCAAAGATCCTTTGGTTACTGGCAGCTTTTTACAAAACTTCTCATGAGCCTAAAGGTACACAGACAGTACAAGTTATTAGAGAGTTTAAAGGGATGCTGGAGGGCCTTTAACTTGCCTTTAAATGCAAAATTAATGCTTATGACAGTCATAGTGTTAAAAGATCATAACAGTAATTGAATTGGAACCAATTCTACTTCTGAAAAATATTTTACATCCATTACTATACTCAATCACTTTTAAGCAGTATAAGGACTGCTTAAAGATTAATTCATACTTTATAAGTCAAATAAAGATTTGTTACTGTTTTGAACGTGGCTGCCTGAAATGTAAAATACATGTTTATTTTTGTTTATTGCCATCTGTTAACTAAATAAATATTTTTGTTTATACAGTTTTATAGTCTATTAATTAATTGATTATTCAGTAATTAATAATGATTCAAAAACAATTCATCAGCAATTAAAAATAATTAGAAACAAAAGAAATTTCAATCTTTAAAAGTAACAAAAGTAAACCATAAATATCTTAAAGTTGCCTTATCAGGGAAATGGGTGGCGTATAAATTTACTAAATAAATAAATAAAAGACTAAAATGCAAGTCTTCATGAAAATAAACAAACATGAATAGCAGCACCAGCTTAATATGGGACTTATCTGATGCAGATAGTTTATAAAGCTTAGCACCAACTGTATCCAGACAGGTAGAAACTTGCATCAAGAATTTCTAAGGATTTCAGGCTGTCCCAGCTTAGACATTTAAGAAAGAATGATCCTAAGGTATATTTTTACTAAAGCCAAGTGGTTACAGTGAACGCAAAGCCAGAACTAAATACTCCTGTATAAACCCAGTGATTTTCCATTTTCCTGGACCCTCCTCACCCCCATTGGCCCTTTAATAAATGTCCAATGGTATTCAAACTAGGTGTTTTGGTGACACCTAGTTTGACACCTCTTTGGTGGGCATTTGCATTGTCATGCTTGTTTCTTTGGATCTGCCAACAGTTGTCTCTTATTTTGGGCTGGCACCTCTGGTTCTGTCATCCTGTCATCTCCCCAACTATATCCCTTTTTGTGGCAGGATGTCATCAAAGCGAAGCAGGGATGAAGAGATGCGACAGCAGATCTGACAAAGTCCATCATATAGTGAATTGCTGGTAATGTACAAACTCTAGAGATTCTCCACACTAGACCTTATTTAAAGCAGAAGATATTCTATTAGATATCCAGGTACATCATTACAACTACTCTGAATGTTGCTAATTTGTCAGATTTTTTTAAATTTTGAGATGCATCTCCAAAACCAACATGTGTCATGGTCTAAAGCAGAGTTTGTAAATGAAGTATCTGTTTTGTAAACCAAATGGCAGAACACAATTATGGGATCACAGAATTTCCTCTTTGCGATTTGGTTAATAGGAACTTGCTACGAAAGGACACAATTTCCAAGCTGCTTAAATGTCAACACTTCCCATCCCATAAATGTAAGATTTTCCTATCTCATTCTATGTTTTGTTTGCCTACTGTTTGTCTAGTCCAACAAAAGTTAAGCAGGTGGATTTTAATCTGCCACATTATCCTTTTCTGGGAATGCACCCCCCCCCCCACACACACACACAGNAAAGTTGAGCAGGTGGATTTTAATCTGCCCCATTTTCCTTTTCTGGGAATGCCCCCCCCCCCCCACACACACACACAGAGTGTTGCTTAGATAACACTTCACATAATATTCCCTTTTAGGATTTTTTTCCATCTTAGAGGGGAAGTAGAGGCATTTTGTATAAGTGAATTATGGCAAAATGAAAATGTCAAAAGAATTACAATTCTATAGAAGGGCATGGATGGCACCATGGTACATTTAAGATGTTTGAACACAAGTCTCAGAATCCCACTAGCTATTTTTAGCTAGGAATAGTAAGAATTCAAAATATCTTGGGTTAATGGGTGAGTACATTAGTATTTCTTCCACAATAAAATAAACCATTTGTTCACAGCCAGATTCTCATACATTCTCACAGAAACTTGATAATCTATAGATCCTCCCAGATTTGTAGCTCCTACTTCAAAGGCAGGTGGACACTTTTGCCAATTCCATATGGTGCACCAGTTATGATCATGCCTGGATTAGAAGCCTTCTCAAAGGTACGCATGCCTTGGTCACCTCTCAGTTGTTCTCTTTTATAACAGGTTGCTCTGAACACCATCCAGAAGTTATAACAGGTGCAGATTGATTAATTTGAATAGTTATGGCTGTTCATTTCACTCAGGTAACATCACAACAAGAAATATATTGGTTGAAAGCTTCTGGGTGCAACTCAAGATTTGGTTTCACCCTTAAAGTCCTACATAATTCAAGATCTGGGCATCATTATAACTTTCTGTTCCCAGCAGTACAGAATCAGCTCATCCAGTAAGATCTGAAAAGGAGGCCAATCTTTAGTTCCCCATTCTGAGGAAGCATCACCTTCAAAGGCTTTAAAGACAGCATTTTCCATTGCTGCTATTCACTTCTCTAGGACAGCAATTGCCTTAGGATTAGAGCACTTTCAATCCTGCTGGGATTCTGGAAGGCCTTGAAGACCTTGTTGTTCCAAGAACTTTTTGCTCACTGAAATTGAGTATGACCTCTCTCTATAGTAGGTCATTATTTATATTGTTGTCAGTGTTGTCATCAATGCCATATAATTGATGATGCTAGTATATATATCATGGTGTATTATTTTAATTCTTTTTACTGATATGATATTGCTTACAATCATTTGTGACTAAAACAGCATAAAAAGCTAAAATAAATAAACACATGCATTTTTACCTTTATAAAAAAAAACATTGCCTGGACTCAATCCAAGTTTATCAATTCACCCAAATCAATCTGAAAAATACATACTTTGGATTTGCAACAGCAATTATTGTAGTTGTATTCTATAGAGTTATTAAAGCCAAAGGTTTCCCCTGTCCAGTTGTGTCCTGGGGGCAGTGCTCATCTCCATTTCTTAGCCAAGGGAAACAATGTTGTCCTGAGACATTTCCATGGTTATGTTGCCAGCATAACTATACTTCAAGCCACACAGAAAGCTGTTACCTTCCCACTGAAATGGTACCTATTTATTTACTCTCATTTGCATGCTTTTGAACTGCTAGGTGGACAGAAACTGGGCTCACTCTGTCATGCAGTGTTCAGGTCTCAAACCTGGGCTGTCAGCTTTCCAGCTGACAAACTTAGTGTCTTTAACCACTGAGACATCATACCCCTTTATAGACTTATTACATTGCATCATCTCCATCATTACAATTTTACTACTCTTGGGATTCTTTGTTTACACATTTGCTAAGTAATGCATTAAGGAGAGGAAAAATATGTTCTTCCTGCCTTTTAAAAACATTTCCACAACAAACATTGTCAATCCAGTTCTCTTTAGGACTGAAGTAAATATGAATCTAGCCCAGATGTGACACAAAATAAGTAAATAAATAAATAAAGTATAAAAGAAGCTGTCCAGATACACGTGGGAGATATGGAAAAATCATAAAGCATATGCAGTGAAAGATCAATGTAATATTCCTCGCTATTGCTCTATTTTAACTAATGCCCCATTTGGTTCGATTTTAAATCCTTCAATCACTTTCTCTATGGTGACATGTGCTAGAAATGACAAATTCCTCAACATCCACAAGCCCTTTGATGCCATCCTGGTACTTCCTTTATGTATATTGTCCTCACAAGAAAAGGGCAGGTAAGCAAGAGGAAAATCAAGGAAATCAAAACACTCATGCCATCACTGAGGTCCCATAAATATTCCCTATGGAACTCATTACATATTTGAACAAACATTACCTTCACTCACCCAGCTAAATTTCTTGTTTGTTTAGCTGATCAATTCCCCATCAAACTTTCATGTGGAGTTCAGGCCATCTGTGGCGTTTTAATTAGACCTAAGACTACTGCAATATCAGACACAGAACCAAGAACCATCTAAATCCCTTTTGTCTATATATTAGAGAGAGAGAGAGAGAGAGAAAAGACACAAAGGTAAGAAGGCTGTAGAGGTGGGCGGGGGAACAGAAGAGATAGGTGAAAGGCTACAGAAATGAAGAGGCCACAGACTAATTAGTTCTTGTTACTAGGTTAAGTCTGCTCTCTAGTGGCCATATCAAGAGTCTGTAAACATTGGGGAGTGGGCCTTAGAAATAGAAGGAGTTTTTAAAAAAATAAGGCATCATACTTACCCATCAAAAAGGCAACCTTACAAATCCCACATAGACTTAGCCTTCTGCTTGCAATTTATATACAATTTGGCCTCCAACATTAAGTTTCTCTGCTCTGATTTCTTTTCTTTTCCATAAATTTTATACTGTATCTTTCTTGCTTCTCTTATATAGACATGGCCACAGAAAGAAAGCAACAACAATGGTGACTGTGTTTTTCTATGTTAAACCTATTCATAGTTATTTGTTGATATAGTCAGCAAATGGAGGAGTGAAGCCCTTCTACCCTTTTACCTTGAAGCCAGTGAATTAACTAGCACAATAACCCATGAGTTTTCAAATGCCTGCTCACAGGTTTCTTGGTGTCTGGCAGGTTCCCTGCAATAAGGATATGAAGATAGCAGTGCTGCCAAGTACAGGATCATGTCAAACCTAATTCATATTTCAACAATGCATACAGATCCCACATAAATCCTAGAGTTAGTCTTATAAAATAAAAATTTGGGTAATGCCAGCTCAGTGCTTTTGTTAAAAATCCTCTGGCTTTAGCGGATGGGCTTATGATTCACTGTCTGATGAGTGTGACTGTGTTCACTGACTTTGGCCCTTCCTTCATGAAACTATATCTATCAGTCTCCTCAAGACACTGTGGCAGATCAAAACAATGTAGTTCAATGAACCTGCTTAGTAATGCCCTACTTTCCCCCCCCCCAGATGCCTCCATGCATCTGTTTCTCTCTCCCTTCATCAGTTCCTTATTCTCCACTCCTTTTGTCTTCTGTTGTATGTAGTATTACATATGTCTGTTCTTTTTGTTCCCTGGGGGTATTTTGATTTAGACTTAGGAGCTATAATATTTTGTTTTCCTTTGGCTGTTGAGGTTGGCAGCCCTTAGGCCATGTGCTTAAGATAGACAGGCCTCATGATCAATGCCCAGATGTTGTGGTGAAGGCTCACATCCCAAGCATATCCTGGATATGCTTGAATGCCAAGTTTGACACTTCATTCCTTCCAGTCTCTACTTCTTGGTTAGGTTTGAGCTTTTAATTAGGCATGGGTTTTAACATTATACACGTGTATTTTAACCATTTAAAGATAAATCTTATCTTTTATTTAATATAATTCTTCATTCTTTATTAATCCTTTCTATTAACATGCACTTTTAGAATGCAATTGTATTTCCATATCTTTTCTTCTTTGCAAGATGTTGACAATTATCTAGATGTGGAAACTTTCAGTATCTTCCTTGGACAACAAGTTCTGTTCATCACAAAATGAATCACTTTTCTTGAATATGCTTAATGCTAACTGTAGCCATTACTATTTTTAGACTGCTGCTCATAGATGTCTTTATCAATATACATCCCATTAGATGAGCCCTGTATATATTTTGGATGGCCTATTGCTTGGTATATTTAAGAATGATTCAGGATTTTTTCCCCCTGTGGTTTGATGCATAAGTCATGCCAATATGCCTTATTTTAATGTCTTTTATCCATGACTATTTATAGCAAGGGAATATAACTATTAGCCTGTTTAATGCTTCATAGCTTAATCTAACCTATAGTTTTAAAGTAATTTATATTGTTTAATTACACTTGGATATGTGTCTCATTTTAGGTATCTCAACATTCAGTGAATGCATATAGCTAATTCCTAAAATAGGTTTTCTAATCAAGAGATGGGTAATGGAGAGTTAGTCATAAAAATACTTAAAATTAATTCTCTCACTTTGCTTGCTTCTTGGTGTTCTATAACAGGCTGTACCTACCTTGGCAACTATTTTATAAATTCCTCATAAATGACTCAGTAGTTCAAAAGGTTAAGTAGTTCTTGAAATTGTGGAATACAGACAGTAATGTTCCCTACAAATCTGTATATCATTTTTATTTCACAAATGATCTGGAGTTGAGGGAAGTAGTGAAGCTATTCAGTGGATAAAAATCAAATTACTTAAGTTACTCAAAGCAGTGAATAGTTCTACAAGATCTTTCAAAGCTGTGAAAAGGCTGTTGAAACGACAGTTAAATAAGGGAGAAATTATGCATATTGACATAAAGTACTAATTCNCAAGATACTCTCAATCTTACACGGGATAAGACCCAAATACACCAAGACTTGCAAAGTACTAATTCATTTATACAATGATGAAATCTGATAACAAATTAAAATAATTAATTGTTGAGATAGACAGATAGTCAGATAGACAGACAATGATAGAGGATAGAGGAGGCAGAGAGAGAGAGAGAGGGAGGGATGGAGGGAGAGAGAGAGAAAAAATAGGAATCCTTGTCTAAGAAGTGGGGACAAGATTTTAATCATGCAGTTATGGCTGCCATCTTGAGTTTTCTTTTTTTCCTCTCTTGGGGACATCTTGGTAAGTGTTTTGTGATAGTTCATATTCATTATGGGAACAATTTTATTAGAGCATCCATGACAGAATCACAAAATGTCCAATTTATCTACTAGCCTAAAGTATTCAAAAATTCTGCAATACAGTATAAGGTAATTCTTGACGTTTTTTGTTGAATGCACATGCAAATTATACAAACTGTGTTTTTTTCTGATAATTTGTTCCTACTTTTTAATCTAATTTTGTGATTCCCTGAATTTGTAATTGCTCAGGTGCCATAAAGAATAGAACAGAATAACAGAGTTAGAAGGGACCTTGGAGGTCTTCTAGTCCAACCCAGGCAGGAAATCCTATACCATTTCAGACAAATGGTTGTCCAATATCTTATTAAAAACTTCAGACTCTACTGAACAACTTGCCTCCAGAAGTTGTTTAGTTTAGTTTATTTGGATTTATATGCCTCCCCATCTCCAAAGGACTCGGGGCGGCTCACATCAAAACAATGACAATAACACAATAAGGAGGGAATCCAAATAACAATAAAACCCATTCAAATATCAAATTTAAAACCCCAGTCCCTCTCAATCCAGGCCGGCCTTGTTTGTACTCCCTGTAAGAAATTTTCACTGATATTATGCAAAGAAGAACTTTTAATATACATCTCAAATACATGTCTAGCTGGTAAATAAGTATTGCAGTCTTAGAGAAGCATAGCATAGTAGACATTTAAAATATTCATCATTCCCCTTTAATTTTTTAATGGAAACAGTATACAGATATTTAAAATAAATATTTTTAACAAAATCCTGCTAAGCCTGAATCTTGGGAACCAATTGGTGTTGTTTTGTTCCTGCCATTAACTGAAATGAAGCAGTCCTGGGTTGGAACACACTGTACTAATCTGTGAGAGTTAAGTTTAGCCTTTCAATGACTCTCTATTGTCATACCTCTTTGTGTATCACCAGCTAGATTATTCAGGGACACAGATCTTCCAATTTGCACAGAAATGTGGTGAGACAGATGTAATTGTTACCAGAGATTTTTGTATAATGCCAGCAGTTATGGAAAACAGTTGAAGCAGATACTCAGAATATTCTAAGTCATCCCCCTGAGGGTGATCTGGCACTTCAGAAATGACTTGCCACTGTTCACATGTTTATTCTACAAATACACCTGATGAAATAAGAGTTGAAGGATATTAATCAGGATGATTTACTGCATGATCCCATGTGCATTTTCTCAGAATTTCACTTCTCTCTCTACTAAAAAAAGGTTAGCCCTGGGTAAATAGGACATCTGTGCCACAGTATGAAAAGAAAAAGCTAAAGAAAAAGATACCTTGAAATTTATGTTAAAGGGTTGACTGAGACATATGCTGCTTGTCTTCATTCCTTTCCACTATTCAGGATCAGAAGATGGCAAGATACAGATGGCTATGAAAAGGATGTCACCAAGAAGAAGTTAAAGATGATGTGGATATTCATTTGCTAATTTATATGCATTCCTGTACATTTACAAATGATTACTATAATCAGGAGCCTGCAAAACAGTTGAAGAAAATAGGACCCAACTGATTGCCATACTGTGTTGAATTTTACAACCAGACTTCTATACTTCCATTGTTCCTTCCAAAATATGTTCTCCTGAGATTCCAGATATGATGGCATTATTGGAAAGCCTCAGAGATTATAGAGCTGCAGAAACTTTGTGAAAGAAAACCATCATGTGAAGGGGAGATTGTCATCACCTCCGCTGCTTTTGAGGTGACTTTACAGTGGAAGAGCAGCAGGAAAACTTCCAAAAGACACAATGGTCTCCAGATGTTTCACTCTACCTTGAATCCTACCTCAGGACAAAATTCCAAGGATTCCCCATCTGCTTATTGAAGCATACAAGAATGGAGAAGTGCAACCATACACATTCAACCATCTTTTTTGATTGGGAAAATATATAACCTCTTAATCCTGCTTGGGAATTTTTGATTGATTAGATGTACATTGTGCCTTTCCTCTTGGTTCTGGACTCCCATTAACATTTTCTTGGGACCTGCAGAAACTCACTATCACAGATGCTGATGCTGATAATTATCTCATGAATCTTAATAGCACTACCTCTACAATCAAAAACTATTTATCTGAACTTCTGAGAAAAACCAGATCAAACCTCCAGATCTTATCTTTTATATTCTAAACTCAGTAGCTTTAGGAGAAAATTCCTGTATGGTCCTTAAGCAGGCTTTGAAATGCTGGGGAATGTTTACCCTTTTATTGTTCTTCACCCCCTCCTCACAATTAATAATGCAGCAGATTGTTTAAAGTGTGTTAAGGAGTAAATCATTTTAATGGATCTTGAGCCACAGGATTGGGGGTTAGCAAATATACTTTCCTGATAGACCAAGCCCCAAGATAACTGTCACTTTGGGAATGAACGTGTACATTACCCATTCTTATTGTGATAATCTTACAACAAATACACAGAAGGCACACAAACTGAAATGACTAGACCCTTGAGTCCCAAATGTAAAAAGCTTTCTCAAGTTTACATGCAACTATGTTTCTGTCCATATTCATTACTGGCACTTTCTGAATGGATGCCACACACCCAAAAGAGCTTCCACATCTAAAGGTTTCCAATCCTCGAGAATCTTCTCTGAATCAATCCTGCTTGTAACTTTACATACTTCAAAAGGTTAAGATGCAAAGCACCTTTATCGACTGGGGTTTCTTGATGGGATCAGTAAAGCATGACTGATTAGAGCCCAGTTCTAAAGAGCTTGGCTTTTGTAGGGCTGGAATAAATAGGAGGCATGTCAATAACTTAGATCCAGGTGTATTGACATAGCTTGCAGTTTCAATAGGTGATTAACACTTTACAGATCTTACCCAGTGACCTCCTCCAGGCTTTACTGCATATATTCTGCTATCAGATGCATTATCAAAGTTTCAGAATAAAAATAATATTAGGTAGACTATGTTTCTTGCAGCAGTGGTTTCTTTTAACATCTGGGAGAGTTCATACTTTTACTTTAGCTTTCTTTTCTTGGTGTGTGTGTGTGTGTGTATCCATGTCCATGTGTCTGTGTGAGTTTGTGTGTGTCAATGTTTGCAATACATGCAACACATTCATTTCTAGTCTCTACAGTCTCTCTCTTACAGCTGCTTAAGCCCATAGTGGAGAGCCTGGGAAACTTCAGCTTCATAAGTAATTGAATCTGCCACATGCCACAACATCACAAAGAAACTCCTAAGGAATGATGGGCATTGCAAACCCGCCCCTTCTTCCAAATCTTGAATAATGAAATAAGTTACAGTGGAATGCCTTGTTGGCAGATGAATGTATCTGATAGCTAGTCTTAAATCAAATCCATGATTATGCTGAAGCAAGAATAAAGTACATTGCAATATACAAACTGGATGACATCCCAGGATAGACAGAGATGAAAATTAAGAACTACAGCAGAATTAAATAAAACTGTATACTGGAAAGGATCCACACTAACTCATCTCAATGATTTCCATACATTTTTCCTTTGCTCACTGCTCCATTCTTGCATAATACTAAACAATTAATTTCAGAACTAAAGGACAGAAGTGCTTGCCCTTTATCAAGAAAGTTTATTGGCATTTATTACTTTATTGTTTATTAGTAAATAGGGTTGATTCCATGGGGGGGGCGCTTTGAAAAAAGGCATCCTTGACTAGTTTATGTCTCTTCAATCCTTATCGTTGTACTATTGAAAGAAAGAGAAACAGCAAGTAAGCAGAGTAATATGTTAGGTACCATCTTTGAGAAGCATAGAGGGAAGATGGAGCTCATTAAGTCACTGCAAGCTGCTGCTATGTCTCTTTGGCCAGCCAAGGAAAAAATAATAATCTCATTAGCAATATAGACCCAAGAAGAAAATGTCCATGTTCAGAGTACTAGCAATGTTTCTCAGACTCCCAAATGGGACGTAGCTTGGCCAAAGAAGCCAATCTTCCCAACAAAATCCATATGAAAATAAGCAATTAGATAAAAGGCTTCTACTTCATGGTGTATTCTGCATAACAGGAAAGAAATCAAATTGCATTGTTCTGGGATTTAATAGCAGCTTATACTGATTGTTTCTATTTCTATTTTTGTTTTTCCAGAATTTTTCTCAGCTCATTGTGATACACAGCAACATTTTGGGAAAACAAAATATAGATTCCAAAGAGACATCCATCAAAATGGTTCCTATATGCATAAAAATGATAAATTTGTAGAAATCAGGTTCTTCATGTCCAATGGTTATTCATTCTATATTTATTATTGCTGATGAAAATGACAAAATGGACTGCATGCTGTTTAGCTTTCTAATGGTTACAAGACAAATATACATTCTTAGCCCTTACTTATCCATGGGGTAAGGATAGTCAATATGGTAACATTAAACCATATTGGTTTAATTGCAGACCATTGCAGGGAAAGAAGTCCATTAAAACTATGTCCATTAAATCTGAAAAGTTATGGTTCTGTAAGTGCGTATGTATGTTCTTTCAAACTGATTGGGTTAGGTGCTATAGATACCTTGTCATTTAACATCCATATTCACTCATTCCCACTTCTGTTATGGAAATAGCAGCAGTTTCTTGCAGCCAAGGCACTCACTTTCTTGTACATCTCCCAGTCCATGTGGCTGATAGACAGATGAAGTATAACCTAAGTCTTCTTTACCAAGTGCCTAATCTTTGTCTCTAGCCCTAATTTTCCCTGGAACATCCTATGTTTGTGCCAAATTTTCCACCTTTCAACCCCACCTCCCAACTTCCCAGCTTAAATGGGTTGTTAAATGGATTGTTTTGTGAGGATCTCAGAATCAAAACAATACTTAATATAAGCCTGTGAAATGTGAAATGGAACTTTTAGTGTGTGTGTGTGTGTGTGTGTGTGTGTGTGCATGTGTGTATATGTACATATATACACATATACACATACATATATATATATATACATACACACACACACACACACACACACACATATATACTACGCATAAAAAAATCTCTGGACAACATAAATATGCTATAAAAGAAGGGTTTTTAAAACCCTTAAAACACTTTTTAAAACCCTTAAAAAATTTATTATAGTGAAATGATTTTGATTCTTCTTTGAATAGGTTATGTTATTATTAGGGTACATCACCATTAAAGAAATATAGAAATGATGCTTAAAGTGTTGCTGCATAGAACGACCAATTAGGAATCTTATCAAAATACTTTGATTCTTATTTTTTAAAAAAACTCCTCAATTCCCATTAAAAAAAAGTAGAAGCCTCCATTTCTATAATCCCCATATCATATAGCAGAAAATCCCCACGGGCTGACTTAGTGAGATATGGATAAAGATTGACACTTGGATGATTGCACTTTAAAAATACCTAAGTAGAGTCTACCCACAAGTATTCATTATTTTAAAATGAAATATAAGATTAAATGCATTCCCTTCCATTCATAGTGCTATTATTAAAAGACAGCCTAACTGACCTCTTTATTTTCAAGTAAGCAGTTTCTTATTGTGCCTTAAGTACATTACACAGACATATAGTATTCTGCAAGTCTACCCTATATGAGATGCAGGTGTCACCAGAAATTTGGGTTTTTTTTAAGATAGCAGAACACGTAAATATCAAAACGATTCAGAATTTGATGCTGAATTTGATCATTTTGATTACTAAAAAGGACAAATTATCTTCAGGTGTTTTTTAAAGGCATTAATAGAGCAATAAATATATACCCAACAACCCTGCTTGTTTCTACTTGTTACCTTCCTCTGTTTTCAGGGAAAATGCACTGTATAGAGAGCATGGAATTGTCCAAGGCAAACACTGTTACAGTCCTTTATAAAACTGAACCTACACACTAATCCCGAAAACCACAGGACTAAGATCCTCCAAGGAAAGATTGAAAGCAAATAAGGTCCAGGCAGAAGAAGAACATCA
>AZIM01000762.1:151727-165939 GCA_000516915.1 Ophiophagus hannah
AGATGCTTTTTCAAGAGGCAACTGGACTTTATGAAGAAGAAGTTTCTTGGATGAGAAGCAAAATGTCTTCAAAAAAACCCAGAAAGTCCAATTGCCTCTTGAAAAAGAACCTTTGAGACATGTGGTTTAAGTTAACATTTTAAGGGCTTAGATTGCTTTCCCATGCAGTAACCATGTGTCAATTTTCCAGGGTGGACCAGCCAGGGAACATGACTAGATAAGTTCATTTTACTTTTATGTAAGGATACATTAATAGAATGTTGCATGTCCAAAAGTGCTCCTACTGTCTCCGTCACTGTCTGATAACTTGTGAGGGAGGGGTTGCTGAGCCTCTTTGTCCATCCATTGTTTAATTGTGGGCTATCCCTCTCTTATCTTACTGTTCCCTAGTTGACAGCATGTCTTTTCCCTCATCTCCCAAAGTCATTCCCACATATTATGGAGGAGAATAGTAGACAATGATCCAGTTTAAGTGCTGCACATATGGGCAATAACTTCAAAAATGAGCAAGGAAAGATTTCAATGTAGGAGTCCTGGATACTTTTGTGATGCAGAGAATCCCACCGTACTTCTATGTCCCATTTTATACAGAGGAAGAGCTGCTCAGTTCTGGTCATATGGGAGCAAGACAAGTGATAACATTGCCTGAACAGACTTTATCTCTTTCTTCACAGTATTTTACTCCTGCCTATCAGGTTCAAAATAACCTGTTTAATATTTGGTTGGTCTCTCATCTTAAAACACAAGGTTATCATGTGTCCCCACTTTTGACACTTTCACACATCAATTAAAAACCATAAGAATCCTTTAAAAGTCAGATTCCTTTGGCTTGCTGCAACTTAGAAACATGCATAGAAGGTCAAGAATGACCCCCTGCTTCCTGAAGACAAGTATTGTATAATTCTGTGAGACAACTCTTATTCGAGGCAGTTATGTTTGTACAATATTTCACACAGGCATTTGAGAGCCATTTCACTGTACTTAATAGACACTTAACATGCTACGGATTATTTTTTGGTAACACTTTATTTCAGATTTCCCATCATTATGAATTCATTTACTACTGGAAGTAATAGCCCTGTTCCTAATGAATTCATCTGGTATTAATATGGCTTTCGCAAGTGTGTCCATAGGTGCCCAAATGCAATTTAGCATTAGTTAAATGAGAGTTAATGGACACTTAAAGTGCCACTTATTTTCTAAGTGGTCCATTAAAAAAAGGAAACTAATGCCTGCCTCCATATTATTCCTAGAATATAGTACATTGATTCCTGTAGTGAATGTAGAAATTTCAAAACACAAACCCAAAACCACTTTGTAGATCAGATCAAAATCCATTGAGTCACAAATGCAACATTAAGATAAATAGACCAGTCTCTTTCTAGTCCACAACGTCTGATACTTATAGGTGTACTGCTCTTCTATATGCAAAGCTCCTTCAGATGCCAAAGCTAAATGCTATCTACATGTCAGGGGCAAGCAACAGATCTACAAGTGTAGGGTTCAAACTGACAACTTTATTGCATCCTGCCTATAACAAGAATCTCCACAGAATGCTTGCATTCCCTTGGAAACAAACACATAAGGTGCCATGGAATTTGGTGGGAGGCTGCCCTAGGTCTCTTGTAGCTGCATGACTCAAGGCTAATTCCTCACTTGATCCTTCCTCCTTGCTTGGCTAATACTTTCCCAATACCACTAATGTCCATGAATTTATAGTAATTCTTTTTTTAAAGCATTTAATATAGTAGCCATCAGAAAATTGTTATGGCAGTGAACTGAAAGGTTTAATTATGTACCACATTAAAAAATATTTTCTTTTGTCAAACTTCCTGCTGTCTAGCAACTTTACTATCCATTCTGATCTGTTAGTATTATTTTACTGATTCAGACAATTTGATAAACCTGTCTATCTAATAGTATGCATATATGGGTATTGGGAGAAAAAAATCTGTTCCATGCTCTATTGTGTTTCATTCAAAATCAGTTGCTCCTGTTTTAGATTGCTCAATCACATGATTGAGCAACAGATATGCATACAATGTGTGCTAAAAGCTTTGTACAACTTCTTTAAAACACCCAATGTGATTGGCAAAAATTAAACATTAGTTTTTGAACTAAACTACTGTTTTAGTTGCAGGTCCTTTCCCAATAGTTACTATTAACATTGAGTTGGTATTTTATACTATCGCTATGGACAGTGATGCCATTTTTAGAAAGCTTTTTCTCTTTTGTGACAATTACTACCAATCCAGTCTTAGTCACAGCCAACAGGAGTATATCCAATACTCTAAATGTGGAGTATAAACCTTTTCATGAATGGAATGAATGCCCTTATTCTGGGCATCAGATGATCTTTCTACCTGTCTTCAGTTCTTAAAAATAAGGAATTATTTACATGAAACTAAAAAGAGTTTTTCTTTCTTTATTCCCTAACACAATAAGATCCTTTTAAAACATTTAAGTAATTATTTCTAGGAGATGTTGACAGAGGAGTGAAAGCTGGTACCTGGGGAGCTGGTAACAAGCAGTAAAACTCCTAACATAGGCAAAGGTGCATGACCAGCCAGCACTTCCCACCTTTCAAGAAATCACATTGTTCTCAACATTTCAGCAGCCCAAAATTAGCTCATATATTCAAGAGTTGTTGGCACCTAACAGCAGGCAACTTCTCAGGTGCATTGGCTTTGCCTGTGCTCGTAACAAAACTTCAAACCTGGGAACCATAACAAATATCTGCAAATATCAAGGCAGGCAGGCACACATTTTTATCTTCACCACCTCCCTCCCCAGCAGTTTACTAAAGGAAACTGAAACTAAAATCCCAATGACTTTTGAAATAAAAACACATTTCCTACAGCTCATATTTCTTCAATTCATACGGCAACATAATCTGGAAGGCACAATAATTGAAACTCCAGTTAATAATCTAATGTTCACACATGTTATGCAGTCCCACATAACTCTACATAAAAATAAGTCTTGCTGGATTTAATGTGACTTAATAGGCAACCCAAGAACCAGAAAGAGAATCAGAGGAACTATTTTGGGTCAGACCCATTACAGGTACTCATTCAGTGACTTCAAGAAACAAACAAGAAGTGAAATGTACATTCATTTATAGTACTTATTTCATTTTCTTTCAGCATCCGCANCAGGCCTCATCCCACTACCAGGCTGTGGCCCATTCAGAACCAGGCCATGGAAGTAGTGCGCGAGGATACACACACACAAGTATGCAGCTCTACTTATATGCACAGCAGGTGAGTGGCACATACAGCTCCGTTTGTGCAAGTGATGCTTGCTTGCCGTTCATGCAAAACATCCCCTCTCTGCCTCCCCCCACAAGTCCAAAAGTCCAGAAAATTTGGAGACCACTGCTGTAAAGAACTGACTTTGCCCAAAGGTATGTGACTTCCAGAACCATGGGGGGGGGAGAGCAGTTAAGGTCAGATGATGTTCAGCAGAACCATAACAGAGAAAAACATTTTATATGGTAACCAGCATTAACCCCAGTACAGTACACAATGGATTAACATAATCCTACTGCTGCTTTTCTTTCCTAAAACCATTCCCCCTCAGATGCCACCATGACTTTCTTCCATGAAAAGTGACCTACAACACAGTCTTGGAGCTGAGCCCCCAATGTAATCTAGTAGAGCCATTATATACTGGTCTACTTTTTCAGTGTGTTCTTCAGCCTTCCTCCAGCCTTTCATCCTAAACTAATTATACAATATTGTTTATGTATTAAACAGAAATAATATTAATATGGTAGCACATGTATATTTAACAAATGTACATTTAGTTTTATGCACAGAGCCTAGATTTAATTTCAAGCACAGAATTTATGTTCACGTCATGAGAGATACTCTCACTGAGAATCCAGCTTGTAGATAAGAACACTAGTGGATTTTTTTTTTAAATGAGACATAATAGGAAGAACAAACTTATGTTTGCTTATCCCTCATTCTCTACAATATTCAAAAAGGGAAGCATGTATGCGAATATGAATTTCTTCAGGAATTATTTTCCCACCAGTTTGTTTCAAATTAAATGCTTCATTTTTCTATACCTTGTTGACTTTAATTAATTACTGTTAGATTGAAGAATTTGGCAGGTTAGGCAATATTCCCTAACCTAAAGGCTAAATCTTTAGCCAAGACTAAAGCAATTAAGAAATCTTGAACCGAGGCACTGTGATGTGTTTGAAGAGAATGGCACACATTAACAGCAGGGCATGACTTTCTGAGCCAATATTCCTCTCTTAGCATAATGTTGTGCAGTTTGTGGAGTTCATATTGCAATATTGTGCATTTTAATCTACAATATAAACATGTAAGCCAAGTCCACATGACAAGCAATCTCATAGTGGCTGGGATCCCAATCTCAGCAATTCTGCTGAAGTAGCCCGTTTAAAATAATAGCTCAGCATTGCAGGCACTTTATAATTAGACTTGAAAAAGCATCTGTGTTCTTTCCAAATTTAGCCCAAACAAAATAAAATTAGTTCTTTTTTTAGTAATAATGCAACTTTGTCCTAGAGGCAGCTATTCTCAGCAACATTTCATTTTCTGTGTTTCACAAGTTTTGGAGCTCTCCTATCTGTGATTGGCTACCTGAATCAGACAACATTAGTCTGAATTCCTTCTCAATGGCCCTGATCCATTTCTGTTACTAAGTTAGCTAATTCCCTTATGAAACACAACAGCCTATCAGATCCATTTCCACTGGAAAAAGAAGCACATCTTCTGATACAGATAGCAATAGCAACAGCAATAGTACTTAGACTTGTATATTGCTTCACAGTGCTTTACAGCCCTCTCTAAGCAGTTTTCAGAGTCAGCATATATGGGTTCTCATTTTACCGACCTCGGAAGGAGGCTCATTAAGGCTGTTGAACCTTATGCTTTGACCACGGAGACACTAGTTGACTTGGCCAATAGCTTTCTTTTACTCTGAAGCATCTGAGGAGGAGGGGGGTGTCTGGCAACTTCAAAAAAGTGAACATGATCACCATGACCAAAATTCTGCCCCTTTTTAATACGTAATACATGAAATGCATTAAAAGAAACCAGAGTTTTTATAACAAGGTCACATCCACCAACTTGCCTTTTTTTTAACACGCAGACACTGCAGTGTTATTATTGTGAGGATAAAATTAGGACAATCCTGTGTATGTTCTCTTTCAGTCCTTAGAAGACAAGGGGAGTAGTAGCACAATACATAAATTACATTCAATTTTTGATCTAAAAAATTTCTATGCCTTGCTTATTATTTCTTTAGGTGTTCCACTTACTTTGAAGGGGAGAAGAGCAAATGTAGAATTCCTGGTTCACACCCACACTGTTTTCAACACAGGGCCTCCTTTTCTCAATCTTCTCTTGCAGTAGAGACCATCTTCAGCTGTCTTCCTTATGTTAGGTGCTCAATGGTACTTTCCCAATTAAAAAAGAAGTGCTGTCACCACCTGGGTATTGGCTGGCTGATGGAACCAGAGTGTGGTGGCTTTTTCCAACGTTCTCCAGAGGCACCTTCACTGAAATATATACATGATATGGGATGGCTTAATTTATTCATAAGGCTATTTCTAATCTAATTTTTTGCCCATTATCCAGGGGCAAGCAAAGTCAGACAGTGAGAAAAGAGCTGTGGTTTAGGTTTCTCTTTCCTTTTTTTTTCTTTCTAAAATTACTACATGGAGAACCTGCAATTAATATACAAAACATGAGTCACAAATAGGTTTATAAATAAATGATAAACTATAGCTGCCACTTTATTTACCCATGGATTTACAGAATGGGGGATTCTGATTAAAGCAGAATTACCAGTTCAGACACATTGAGGGATTTAACAACAGTAATCCTTAGCTAACAGCTTCCTTGATACACAGTTAGTTTCCTTGGTCAGGAAGGGGGACATACAACAGGGTGGGGACTGAAGCTTTCCAGATGGCTCTCTGAACAAAAGGATAAGCATTTGGGTCTTTAAAGGAAATTTAAGGCCAGGCTATATGGGATGTGTACAAGCTCAAATTATCCTATCTTGGACATATTATGTGAAGACCTAGCTCACTGGAGAAGGCTCTGATGCTGGGAAAGATGGAAGGACAGTGAAGAAAAGAATTAGCAGCAGCAAGGTGGATGGACTCAGCTACAGTGTAAATAAGTACATCTTTTGGAGACCTGAATAACACTTTAAGGATATATCATCATGCATAAAATATATCTATTTGGTCCCTGGGAGTAAGAAACAATTTGATGACACTTAATCAGGTACAAGTAATATGAATCAAGGTCTTTTTAAAAATGTGACTAACTTTACTTTTTAAAATTCTTAATGGAAGCAAAAAGAATCAGGAATTGCAATTTAGAGTTTAGTCATCTAAACTGAGCTGCAGCAAATCGCCCATTCCAGGTTTTAAAATAAGGTCTCCTTTAAAGTCTAATTAAACTCCTGATGACTTCATGGGCATATCCATTCTTGCAAGATTACAGAAGACTTGTCTCTTTGTATTCTTCTGGGATTGTTTTATACTTCCCAGTCCAATTTAAAGCTCGGATAATCTCTGAAGGTCTCACACTCAAGTCTTAAGTGGACCCAATCCTGCTTAGCCTTTGAGCCCCAACAAGTGCACCCAACAAGTGCTTTAAGCAGCTTAGACACATGTTGTATGAATTCCTAAAGGCATCCTGAAACCTCTTTTTTCACTAGATCTAAAGCATAGGACAACTCTAACACAAGGTAATTAAACAAATATGGACTTGATTGGAAAATGAAAAAAGCCAATAACAAACCATTTTTTTCCTAAGAATACTACAGCGGGGCTCCTAATATTACCAGAAGTGGAAGTCATTTCAAAGAAGAATTTACCCTGTTTAAAAGCTTTCAGAGAACAGTCTCCTGTTTGAAAGGAGACACTTTCCATTCCAAGAGGCATGAGAAGGCTAAATAGAAGAGAGAATTCTAATTACCACTATTAGCACTTGGATGCTAGATCAGGCACTGGCACATTTAAAATCACTGCAAACTGGACTTTGATCTCCAAATTTCCAGTTGCAGCAATAAGCAATAGAATAGCAGTAGCAATATCACGTAGACTTACATACTGCTCCAGAGTGCTTTACAGCACTCTCTAAGTCATGGGTGTCAAACTCACCATGTCATGTTGCCATCATGTGACATTTCACAACATTTTTCCCATTTGCGGATCTGGGATGGGCGTGGCCTGCAAATGACGCATCTGGCCTGTGAGCTGCCAGTTTGACATCCTTGCTCTAAGCAGTTTACACAGGTCAGCATGTTACCCCCAACAATATGGGTCCTCATTTTACCAACCTTGAATGGATGGAAGGCTGAGTCAACCTTGAGCCAGTCAGGATTGAGGTCCTGGCTGCAGGCAGAGTTAACCCAAAATACTGCATTCTAACCACTGTGCTGCCCTGGCTAGGCTAGGCTAGGCTAGGCTAGGCTNGGCTAGGCTAGGCTAGGCTAGGCTAGGATAGGATAGGATAGGATAGGATAGGATAGGATAGGATAGGGGCAAGTTTACACAGGATGCTAAGTCATGGTTTCTTTCTGTGGTGAAATGCTACCAGTTCAGCCCAGTTCAGCTGAACCAGTAGCCAAATCAGTAATAAATAAGAAAGAAAGCTCTGATGATCAGCTGAGAGGAGAAAGAAGAGAAAAGTGCAGGATCAGCCCTCCCAGCCACCCTTGCATTTTTCTGTTCTTTCTCCTCTCAGCTGATTGGCATGGCAGAGCCTCAGCTGGTGTTTAGAAAGTTGCATGCGTGTGCACATTAGGTGTGCACATGCACACATGGAATGCATGATCACCAAACCGGTAGGGAAACTGGTCGAATCCCACCACTGGTTTCTTTAACTATGGTTTATGGTTTCTTTAGGCAAGGTTTCTTGACTAAAGTTCACTCATTACAGTCAAAAATTATGACCACAATGCAATGTAATAATTTGTGTCTTTGTCTCTTCTTTTTTTCACTACACCAATCTTCTCTTTTTTTCTTAGAGCTGTTTCCCACTTGCACATCGCCATACTATTAACATGCCCTAGTAACTCTTGATATGCCATGTTCTCATGAAGTTGTCTTTATCTCATCTCAAACCAAGACCTGAAGTAGGGTATTGTTAGCTATTCTACTCTTAGCATTTTCCTTTTCAAGTAGACAGCATTCAATTTTGCCACAGTTGCAATGGTACATATTTCATCAATGGTGTGGTCAAGGTTACAAGTAATTCCTACGGGTTGGTATTAGCCCTCTACCTGTTGGCCGTTTTAGACTGGTGAAGGCATGCACTGTCCCCTCTGATCCTTGAACCCTGTCTATCAAAACTCTTTAGCTTAGGCATAAGGGAGAGCCTGGGTCTTTCAGCGTCCTCCCCTGAAACTACTAGATCTTCAAACCCATCACTGACTTGGAATCCTAGATCTGTTTGAACAGGATGACAAGTGATAGTACTGGAGATTGCATGGTGGCATTGGACAGACAGCTGGCCCTGTTTCCTTTGCTTCAAAATGCAATTCTCCCTTCAGTTGATGTCTGTCGTTCATAATGCTTCTAAGCATAATCTGTTCTAAAATGGTGTTAAATCTGTGTCCAAAAGGAATCCAACTGCCTGCTCTGGTTTGGATATTTTGCATGGCTTCTTTCTTTAAAAAAAAGTTTATTTTAACTCAATTCAACTCTTACTTTATAAAATAAAAGAGAATAAGGCATTCAAAGACATATAATGGTCTGTTTATGATAGATGAGATTTGGATTCTTTATGAACAAGGGTTTCATGAAACCCTCTGTTCCAGAAGGATGTAGTTTTGGAATAGTGTTAAATCAGATGTCTGACAGATTAAGACAATCCCACATTCCTCCCAGCACCACCTATCCTCCTACTTTCCTCCCCCTCTTTTTAATTGTAAATCATTATTATTATTGTTTAAAGTTTTGTTGGCTTCTAATGTTTGTAAACTGCCCAGTGTCACCCCTAGGTGAAATGGGTGGCATACAAGTGAAATAAATAAATAGATAAATAAATGTCTAAAAGAAGGCTATTGAGAAATTAAGTAATCATTTGAGGTTTACTTGATTTAATGCAAACTCATAGTGAGGTTCCACCTTCAAACTAAACCATCTTGGCATATTTCTTTAAAATGTAAAATAAATCATGTTTGCTATTAAGCATGGATTAAATAAGCTATTAATGCTGATTGAGGGACAAGAATTTACTTCTGAGTAGGAAAAAAAATAATGGATAGAGAGAGCAATTGCAAGGCTGATTCTCATTGAAGAAACAGGTATACTAAACTGGGATTTATTTCATCATTCCTACTTTCATAGTCTCACACCAAGCTCCAAGCATAAAAAATAATGTGAATAGCAACCCTTTCATCACTTCTATTGACCTCCATAAGCTTTCCAACCTTACAGTTCAAAGTTAATAGTGAGAACTGTTGAGGTCAGCTGGGCTATACAACCATCCGGCTGTGTTTGCCAAAAAGTACATTTCTTTGGCTTTTTTCTGGAAGCCTGTGAAGTCTTTTTTTCACAGGGGCTTGGGGGCAGGGGGTTGGGTGGGGGAGAAGACTGCTTAGAACATTTTTCATATGGCAAATATGTGCTGCCAACTCAGGTTTCACAGCTGAACACTCCCAAGGTACTAGTTCTGCAATTCAGGCCCTGGCTGTCCTCCGTAGCGCATGATGGATAGCTTTACAATGAAGGCACTATGAAAAGTACCAGCTGTCCAGGTACATGCTCTGGATTAGCTTGGCTGAGCAATACCTCCTCTATCTTTGCAGGGTTTTTTTCTCTCTCCCAGAGCATACTGCAGAGTAGATTTGCAAGCTTTTTTGCATGCTACAAAGTTATCCATGTAATCTTGATGAGCCCATTATAGTTTCAAAGGGGGATTTTTGTTTATAAGCACTGGAACTTCTGGTTTTGTTTTGTTTTTAACAACACTGTTGTTTGTACATCACTGTACTAAAATCTGCTAGCATGGTGTTCAAAAAAGTTCAGGAAAATAACTGTGGGAAGGGGAAATAGGTTAAGGTTTTAAATTTACAAAAGAGAATCATGAGATAGTGAGATAGATCTATTGTATTTGTTTGGGAAATAGATATTTGTATGGGGACAAAGTAGAATGGGTGAAATCTGCTTGGGAGGAAGGGTGGAAAAGACTGACAAACAGCATTCTGTAAAATTGGTAGCTTTACCCAAGAAGACTGAGAATTATGGAAAATATAGTCACTCTGCCTCCAAACTGCACTTGATTTGGGAGAGACTAGAGAAATACCATTTTCAGACATGCTATGATCTTAAACCAAAGTGTGTTGTTAATTGTTAGCCCTGTGATTCTATAAGAATATTTTTGTTTATTATGTTCATATGTTATTTTCTTTATTAGAAAATATATGAGTACTATTTCCTGTGGCCTTCTGCCTCATGTAATTCAAAAAAATTTCAAGAAACCCACTTGCCTTCTCCCACATGTAAGCACACGATTTTTGCTTTTAAAAATACCTGCAAGTCAAAATGTATTGCATGCTGTAAACCTTTCTCTTTAAATCTCCAGGTAGTTTTATAGAATTACCTAATCTTAATACAGTTTTTCCCTTTGGGCTCAAAAGAAACCACCAATGAATGTCCAAATTGTATTTTTATTGTAAACCAGCGACAGGAAAAACAAGCCCATTGTTAACATGATAATCGAATATATTAAATATTTGGGATGGTGTTTGGTTCATTCGGACTTCACTAATACAGCATTCCAATTAAAAACAGGCAGCAGCCCAGAGCAACAATTCCCATTACATTAGTACAATGGGAATATTTACAGCTCCTCAGAGAATACTCCCCCGAGCATTTGTTCTGCAAATGAACATTGACAGAAAGGTCTTGCCCTTACTTATGAGCACTGATGTGCCAATGTTTGGATTCACAGTTTCCAGTTACTGGACAGGTTTTATTGCTTTTTTCACAAAAGATCAGTTAACAGATTAGACCATTATATATATAACAGCTATGAAAACATTCTTGTTTTTACAGTTTCATTCAAAGACATTTAAGATACCCGTCCCATCAGATGCCACCTGTCTCAAGAAGGCTGTTACCATGTGAAAGTAAGTGGATACATTACATTTTACAGGAAAAACACATTCCATTTTGTCCATGGTATGTCTTCATAATGACCTTGACTCCTATAATGGACAATACCTAAAAACATATGATAAATAAACAGTTGGGACCAAATGGAACATGTAAGTGATTATTTCCCACATATTAGACCCTTGGCATAATGCCATATTCAGCAGAGCATTGCAAATTATATTGTGTATATGTGATAACCTAGTATCCCACTGGTTGAAGACCAGTGCAATACTATAGTGTTAAGCATGTAGATTTCATTTTACTCATTTTATTTGTATTTTATTAACATCCTTCCCTTAATTATTTTTACCAATAACTCAAGGTGGCAAATATATTTAGTACATCTTTCTCCTCCTATTTTTTCCATAAGAGCAACCCTGTGAGGTGAGTTGGGCTGAAAGAGAGTGGCCCAAGACCGCCCAGCTGGCTTTCATGGTGAAGACAGGATTAGAACTCACCGTCTCCCACTTCCTTAATCACTAGACCAAACAGAGGGCCAGGATTGTTTTTGTGGGGAAGGCAGGAGGACAAATGAGTTACTGCCATTAATTATTTGTAAAAAATAATCAAGGCAGGATGTTTTTTTTTTCTTTTTATGACCCTGTAATCCCTTGTATCAGGGTGAAGTTGGAACGACTGAATGAAACTAAACATTTACTGGCTGGATGCCCTTCCTGACATTTATGTGGAGTTCACAGTAGATATTTTCTCTTTGCACTCTGATAAGAGAAAAATCTTCCCCTACCTAAGATTGAACTCTCAAACTGCCAAGTGTGAGGCAAGCGTCTTCACTCTAGGCCACCATGCCTCAAGTAAATAAACAAACAAACAAACAAACAGCAAGCTACTTATTCAGATGCTGTTTTTTGTTAAGGTCAGCGCAAGATTATTATTTTTGTCATTTCTTTTTGCATTCTAGTCAGTTCTGAATTATTTTTAGAAGCACAAAAAACTGCACTGGAATAAAATTTAAAAAGACAAAATCTAAACATACTGCAATCATTCATTTTATGTATTGACAAATGCACATCATATCAGCAAATAAAGCTGTTGGAATGCTCGAACTGCCCCAGCTAAGATCAGTTGTCATCTCCCATGAACCCAACAAGTCAGTACTAAAAGATTTATACTGATTGCTAATTCATTCCAGGCTCATTTCAATATGCTGTTTTTGGTGAACACATTTCAAATTGTGTAAGTGTGACAGAAGCCTTCCATATTTGTGGCATGATTGCCACAGAAGACATGGCTAGCTGCTAAACACCCATGTTTCAGATAACTAACTTGTCCAATAATTTGAGCTGTTATTATCAAGACAGAAATGGAATCTGAACTCAAAAACCCCCCCAAAAACATTCTTTTAAACCCATAATTACCTTGTCTAGCTCCTATGTAAAAGAAGGCAAACTGATGATACTCAGAAGTGAGCAAAAGTGAGCTATAACTCTCAAATCTGAGCAACATAGCCAAAAATGAACCTCACATATCTGCAGTACAACACAATTTTTGTACAACAAACAGCAAGATATAACAATTCCAGAAAACATACCTACTTTCTCTATTTTCACCACAAACTCTAGTTTCCCAGAGCATCCCCTTTGCATTACATACAGCTTATCTTTCTTGCTGCTCTAGGTGGTTTGACATGCTTCAGATGGGAAGGCTGTGTCACAGCCACCTCTTTTCATTTTGTAATAATGACTTTTTCATACATACAAGACCCAAAGGAATTCTTAGAAATAAACATGGCACAGGCATCTGTCACTTTTTCTTCTGCAGTTCAATAACCAGTTTTTTTCTTTAAATATATAAGGCAGGACACGAGGAGAAGAGAGCCAGTAGGCATCAAAGAAAGTATCTGCAGGTACATTTGTGTTCATGATACCACTCCTGGGACTTTTAGGTTTACATTTAAAGCATTAAATAACAGTTTGGAATTTCCACTAAGATCATACATCTTACAATGAACTTCAAGGACAGCACAACTGTTTACAAGGGCTTGCTTGTCAGTAATATCAAACACATTCTCTTAGGAGCTGCTGATGCAACCCAATTTCTCTACTTCCCCAAAGTCTTAAAACAGACCTTTGTAATGTAGCTTTTGAATTGTTTAATTATTGTTTTTACTATAGCATTATCACTTACGTTGCAAATTATTTCAATGTGTTTCTCTATATTCAGTGTCTATTAATTAATTAATTAATTTGTTTTTTGTTTTTATTTTCTTTTTTGGATTTTATTTTCTTGTTCTTAGAGTGTGATATTCCTGCAGCCATTTAGTTATCATGTGAAAATCCTGCCACTCTACAATCTCTCTGGCCATCTTCCACCTCCCTTCCTGTCTTCCCATAATTCAGTTCAATCCCAAAGGAAGATATCTTCAGGGAATTTACCAGGTATTTCCAGCCGGTGATTATCTTCTTCTTTTCTTTCTTCTTCCTACATTCTCTAAATTCTCTAACTGGATATCTTATAAATATCTCCAATTCACACTGAACTTTCCCATTTTCCTGACATTTATATTCTGCTACCTAAAACTGTTTACAAAGCAGTTTCCAATATATACTTACAGCAGGGTAACACATTTAGCAGGCAGATTTTGCATGCTGGAAGTATTTAAAAGTATAGTATCTGTTATCTAGCCATTTGGACTATCTAGTCAAAGGAGCATCAATCTCTCCCAAGTAGCTCATCATATCAGTGTTGTAGGTGGAATTGCTGAAGCGTCACATAGTATCACCCAGAAAAGAAAAGGAAAGAATATTTTTTCCCTATCCGCCAAACCGTAAAGAAGAATTCCATAGAGGGGACTGACATAGATACATAGACTCACAAACGAAGGTATAGATATAGAGAAATATTCCTATTTCATCTGGCCTTCCTTCTTCTCATATCATGCAGCCCATCAGGACATAACCTTATATTCCATGTAAAACAGAGCTCAAATTTTCTATTTTCCATGTAAAATCTAATATCTAATAACAAATTGTTATTTTATTTTATTCTGTTGTTATATAGTGATTAACAGATTAACAGAGTTGGAAGAGA
>AZIM01000762.1:171298-188283 GCA_000516915.1 Ophiophagus hannah
TAATATTTACATACAAGCCATGCCCAGCCCATCTCATGACCACCAAGCCACACCCACAAATTAGGCCATGCCCACAGAACCGGTTAGTTGGACCCTGGGATTTAAAATTATGAGTTTGGTGATCCCTGAGGGTCAAAAGGTTGGCAACCTCTGTACTGGATTGTATTTCTTTTCTGTTTTTTATTTACCACAAGGGCAGTGTAGGTTGCAGTGGGCTTGTCTGCCTAACAGAATAAGATCGGCAGAGGGTACAAGATGAGAAACCTACTGAAGATGAATCATGACAGCAATAACTACCAAGCAAGAATTCCAGGACAGGATGTGGAGACAGGGTATATAGACCAACTGGGTTTCTAGCAAAGAAGCAAAGAAAGCATGTCACCTATGCCCTCTGCCAGACTATTATGCCAACCGTGATGTATTCAAAACCATGATTATGCAGACAATGGCTTAATGTGATATATGAACCAAATTGATACTATCAAACTTTAGCTTTCCATTTTGATAGTATTTTAACAATTGGATCATCTCTCTCTGAATGAAGAACAGAAATATTTATATTCTTGCACATCTCTCACTTAACTGAAATAAGAATTAATGCCTATACATTGGGCTTGTACAAATAGTTTGGAGACATGATTAGAAAATAATTCAATCCAACCTCTGAGCCAAATCAGCTTTCCAAATTGATTGGAAAATCAATAAATCTGAATTCTTAAATCAAGTGTTCTAAATTGATTTGTGTAATTTGGATAATATCCCTTAATTTCCTCTGAATCAATTCATAAATGTGAATTGACCCAATTTGATGATTTTATTCAAATATCTGATTGAATAAGAGTAATTTTACAAATGGATTAAAATCATTATATCAGATCAAGTTCCAAATGCAATAGACAGTCTGAATCAGATTTTGCCAGATTTGCATAGATTTGATTCTTAAATGTGACATTTAAATCTGCTTCTCCTTTTACTTAAAAAGATATGAGCTCCTCAATCTAATAGAAGGTGCTGAATATCAAAGAAATGAGCAATCTTCTCATCTTAAATGTCTGGATCTTAAGAAAAAAACCAAGAAAGACATATTGAGATTCTTCTAAGAAATTTCCTTTATTGTTCCTCACCTATAGACAGAAATCTTGCCAAGTTAAAGTAGACTACTTTATCTTAAACATATACTCTGGGAACTATTAGGGAGGAGTCATCTTGACTCTATTTCTGACACTTCTAAACTATGCTGTCTCTACATTCCATCTTAGAAAACCCTTAACTACTATCCCACAATTCTGCCTCACAAAGAACAGTCAGTCAACTAACATAGTTTGCCTTGCATCATGTTTTGCTTTTGTTCAATTTCTTGTTTGTCTAATAAAGAAATTTATAAAGAAGTTACTTTCAACCTTCATTACAAGTACAAACAAATTTAACTCTTCATTACAAAGCAAACAAAAATGGTTCTTGCTACTCAGATGCTCACTCCATATACTCAAACAGTAGTAACAAAGATTTTATTTTCTATTGCCCTGTGACCAAGTGAAATTCACTAGAGTATGTTGACATAGAACCAGCACATGACCTTTGGAGTCTTTCTACAAATCATTCAGTTCACAATTATGCTCACTGACTGCTCAAGGATGGTTTTCTGATACAATGCTGTTGTACTCCGTCAAGAACAAAAGACTTACTCTGTAGTCCCAGCAAGAGAAATGCTCTGTTGTGAATGTTATGAACTAAAGCCTGGTCAAAATAAATCAACTGCGGGAGAGATTTACGCTTTACTGTACATTCCCTGTACAAATCTGTTCCTTGGACAATCAGACCAATGAGAAGTTCACAGGGTCAGATGCTATTGGCTTGGCTGTAGAAAGCACATTTGACGATCAGTTGTTTAATTGAACCATTTGCTTGTTAAGAGGATATTAAAAGGCATGTTAGGAACTGGCCTCATAATTTGATTACCTGCTAAGATCAAGAGCAATACAAAGCTAGAAGAGGGTGGATAGAAATACTAGTATTCCACATCTTCTATAATTTCCAAGCAGCAGTCAGTATTTAAGCACTTCTGGTCATAACTTTGGAAGTACAGCAGTACTCCAGTTACAAAGGAAACACGAGAAACTCTGGACCATATAAAAAGATTCCTTACTGCTTTGCTGGTATGTATTCTTAATGACCATCATCCCTTGTTATGCAAACTATAGTTCATTTAATAAAAACCTTTATTATGAATTTAATAAATCAAAAAGTACATTATTGTTTAGTTCAATATGTGAAGTTAGTCACGGTGAATTACTGCAGCTACATGAAAGGAAGAAAGACCTGAATTTAGGACAACACCCTTCACAAAAGGAAAGATCAGACCAAAAAAATGGTATTTGCCTTCATTACCTTATCCTCAGCAAATTTAAGATACTACACTCCATTTAAAATTTACATTTAAAATATAAATTTTAAAGACAAACCCTACTCCTTTTGAAAAACATTGAATAACTGCATACTATTCCCAACCTGTCTTCTTTGAAATTGAAAAGCTAGGGTCCCAGCTTACATGGTAGTTGGGTTTCAGATTAAGCAAACGCATATAATTGAAACATTCTATGACATAAGAACATAAACAGTGACCGCTGGATCAGACTCCTGCCCCATCTCTCATTCTCAGAGTGGCTAACTAATTGCACAAGGAAGGTCTATCAGCAGATGGCCTTCAGAGGCAGTTACACTACCTTCAAGGCTAGTAGTCACTGATCCACATGATTTCCACAAATTTCTCCAATCCTTTTTTGGAGACAGCACCATATTTCATGTCATTAAATTCCAAAGTTTAAATGCATGTTGTGTAAAATATTCTTTTGTCTGTATTGATTCTTCCAAGATTTTATTGTATTGTTCTTGTATTTTGGGGAAAGGAAAGCAATTCGTCATTTTATAAATAGAAATAAATAAAACTAGTGGCTTCAGAGTTAAAAAAAATCTGGAGCATTTGGACCAACTATTATAAACTAGTTGAATGAAAAGTCTACAGTTAAACCATTTATTCTCTTCACTCTCAGACAGGAAGAAACTCTGACTGGTGCATCTATTTCTGAATTTTCATACCTACATATAGCATTAAAGCCACACAGCATGCAAGTAAAAGAGGAAAACTTGGAGCATTTTCTTATTCCAGCTATTTTTCTGGAACAGGTACCACCTCTAGCAAATGTTGCACATGACATCCCTTTCCTCTCCATCCCAAACAAATAACTTTTTAATGCACCTGTCATTTCAAATGTCAGAAATGAGATGGGGTCAAGCTTGGAGCAAAATCGGCCTGCTCCTTCTCTGACCCACCATTCATCACTGCATTTATCCACAACACAGACATATCAGCTGGGATGAAAACATGAACATCCACACACTGTAATTCAAGTAGCCTTGAAAATACGCATTTCTGTTTCAGCGACTTTATTAATAGTGCTCAGAGGAAATTAGTAGGGGCCTCGTTGGACAGCTTTGTACCAGCATTAAACCCAGTGGAGAAAAAAACCTAAAACTTCCTATATTTGATCAGCAAACCAAAAGAAAACATTGACTGGCACAACTGAATTGATAAAGATATCAAATGCTGTTTATAGTCCTAAATGTTTGGCAAGAAACTTTTGCAAAAACTTAATGATCCATTTATATGAGCGTGCCTAGACACACAATCTATACTGTAAGTAGAAAAACATAGATATTTACATAGAACAACAAGCCTATCTAAATTATTGTATTTGGGATAAAGGAACCAGCCATTATTATAGAAAGAGGCTAAGCATGAATGTCACATTCATTTGATCCCTCACAGTATAGCTCAGAAGAGACCAAACCAAAGGTATTCTTTCTTTTTCCTTTTTTAAAAATAAACTAATTTTCCAAAATATTCAATGTCATCTTGATCCAAAGACCCAAAGCTGAATCCAATTTAGCGTATATGTGTTTCCAATACCCAGCCCAGAGATGAAGACAAATGCTCCTACAAAATACTGCATGTCATATGAACTTGTAACTCTACTATAATATCAATTAGACAGGAATTTGACTGATCCTTTGAAAGGGTCTACATTAGTAAGCATATTGCATTATTTGCAGGAGATTTCATAAGTTAACTATATAAAAAGAACATCATGTTTCTCCTGAAGCTACAATAAATTAATTAGATTCTTCAGTAGTATGGTTGTAAAGAGTAATTATAGCCATGTTGGCCCATGGAAATTTAGGTTGCAAACTGTTATAATGCTTCAAGAAAACCAACCAAATGTTGCAAAATACTATGTAGGCTTTTTAGATCTCAGGATATACAGGAGGAGAAACAAGAAAGCAAACACCAGGCCAGGTGTACCAGCTCTGTTGCCTAAAAATTAGAGTCAGTCTCAAGATGCAATCAAAATATAATCCTTCTTAATATAATCTTTCTCTTGCTAATACAAATGCTAATTGTTACATGTTAATCACTATAATCTTCCAATGATTAATACAGGCAATAGTCCTACTGAAATTAATGCAGCTTACAAATTTATCACTGTATTTAGGTCCCCACCTAATAAACTGTCAACTCAGCAGAGTGATTTATATCCTTTATTTGTTCTTTGGGAGAGCTAGAAATTTTCTATTTATTTGCATGTAGAATTATGTAGATTACTAGGCATCATGTCCTCCCCTTTAGTCAAAAATAGAGTGTATTTGAAGAATAATTCAAATGGATGGATGGATGGATGGATGGATNNNNGGATGGATGGATGGATGGATGGAATGGAAGGAAGGAAGGAAGGAAGGAANNAAGGAAGGAAGGAAGGAAGGAAGGAATTTAGTTATGATGCATTGGAATATGTAGGAACTTCTTTAAAGTAATTATATATTCACATTTCTGTACATGTTTGTAAAAGAATGGCAAGACTACTTTAATCAGTTGGGTTATTAAAACACTGATTTCTTTAATGTGTCGCATGAAATTCCTGCACATTCCAAATTTTTTCTGAATTATTTTTGAACCAAGTACTTTCATCTTTGTTTTCATTGTTGGTAATGCTCCCGTATTTATAACTAGAATTTCTTGAATTAAAAACAAAAGGATGAGCTATGTGTCCCTCATATTTACTTACATAAAGAGATATGTTTTCTCTATTGCATTAAAGCTGATTTATTTTAAAAAGGTTTTGATTTGCTTATGGACTGGTTATATGACTTGATTTATGTGGGAAGAGCATATTGGGTCCAACAACCTTATTATACCCCAAACAGACAGACACACAGAGAGACACAATTCCTTTAAGGGGCTAGTTTGTAAAGTGTATTGAAAGGTCTTTATTGAAAGAATATAAGAAGTAACAAAGAATGAAATCCTGTCAGTTTAATTTCACTTTTTAGTTCATTGGTTTCCATACTTTATTTTATTTTATTTTATTTGTCAATTGCTTATAAGATAATAGGTATAAGTATAAACATAGTTATGAATACATGGATACATATAAGAAAAATAAACAATAGGACAGGGACAGTAGGCACATTGGTGCACTTATGCATGCCCCCTACAGACCTCAGTAATTATTTGTACTTTGAGTAACCAAAAAATATATGAATGTAAGAAATATACTATATGGTTTTTGAAGTAGACAAAGCATATTGTAAAGTGAACAAAGTTTACTAAGAATATTTTTTATTTGCTCACTGCAGTAAGAAAGGTAAATGATAGAATTAAAATATATGTGAGTATAAATAGAATGCCTAGTAAGTGTTTTGAGCATTGAACAATCCTATCTTTAGTCCAAATAATGTCTAGAACCTGATTTCTTTTCATTTCTTCTTTGTCCCTTCTCACAAAATTCTTCAAAGCTTTAGTAAGGCTTACTTGCATTTAAAGCTTCGATTGCTACAGATTGAAGGAAATTCATCCAGAGCTTTAAAACCTATCGTTCCAAAATTTTGCAATACCTGAAAACAATTTCCAAAAATGATTACAAAAAGAAGTATGTGAACCCTATATTCATAAAGCTGCCCATTTGGTTTAAGAGGTTCCCTCACCTCCCTGAACTTTCAACCTTCCAGGCATTGCCCTTTTGCAGTCTCCTTCTAAGGAGCAACTTACTGGAGCATTTGTGGTAATCCCGTCCTCTCCTTGTCCAGAAAAGAATCTCATAGAGATCCACTCACCAGCTCCTCATTCCAGTGCCATCATCAGCTCCATTACCACTAATTTGCCAACAAAAATATATCAATCAATACCATACTCTTGATGAAAATCCAAACTGATTTGCAGCAAACATTGGATAGATTGTATGATGCAGATGTGAAAATAAATGGGCAAATGNAAATTATACATCATACAAGAATTGTTGAATTAATGTTTGTTGAAAGATATGAGAATATTGTGTATAACAGCCAATTTATAGGAATGAGAGACAGATATGCCACAAGATGAAAGTAAGCTGAATAAAGCTGAACCAGGTAATTTAAGAAGTGTGTGAGGCAAACAAGCAGGTAAGATGAAGATTAAAACAGGGCTGAAAGAATGTTGACCAAATGTTGACTGAATGCAAAAGTGAGTGACCAAAACAAAAGAAGTGCAATTGGTTTGGTCATTTTGACAGAATGAATGAAGCTTGAAATGCAAAACAAATATATGAAGGTAGATTGAATAGGTCAAAAGGAAAGAAAAGATCAAGAAAGTCATGGCTGGATGGAATCAATGAAATCATCAAAAAAAAGTGAGAAGTTTGAAGAATTAGGACAATGTATGAAATGGTTTATTAATCCAATTTGGAAGCAAGGAGGGTTTACAAGGATAGACAGCTGTGGAGTGCCATAATGAATGATGATAGAGTAAACTGAATTTAACCATATTCTTTCTATCTTCTCTTATTACTTGCATTTAACTTCTGTTGCTTATTATTTTTCATACTTTTGGGGTTGTTGTTGTTGCCGGTAGTTTGTATAATCTTGCTTTCCGTAAGAGGAAATTATGTAATGGGTATATACATTATAATATAATATCAAACTTTCTTTTCTTTTTAATATTTAAATATTTTCTTTTTATTATTTTTTTACTGACATTGTACATCCAGCTAAATCAGATGAATTAATGGTCTAATACAATAGTCATATTTGGACAATACAGTACAATACGTTGTAATAAAAAGGTAAAGGTTCCCTAGCTGTTTCCAGCTCTAGGGGGTGGTGCTCATCTGTGATACAAAGCTGAAGAGCCAGTGCTGTCTGAAGATGCCTCTGTGGTCATGTGGCCAAAATGATTAAACCGAAGGCACAAGGAATGCTGTTATCTTCCCACCAAAGTGGTTCCTATTTTTCTACTTGCATTTTTATATGCTTTTGAACTGCTAGGTTGGCAGAAGCTGGGACAAGTAATGGGTGCTCACTCNAGTAATGGGAGCTCACTCCATTATGCAGTGCTAGGGATTCAAACCGCCGAACTNCCAACCTTTCTGATTGACAAGCTCAGCGTTTTAGCCACTGAGCCACCATGTCCCTCTTACATTATATTAAGGTTAGGCCTATTGGTTGTATTTAGAACATGAATGAAGCTATGAAGTGTTGAAAACAGAGGTGGTATTCAGCACGTTCCGCCCAGTTCTGGAGAACCAATAGCGGAAATTTTGAGTAGTTCGGAGAACCAGTAAACACCATCTCTGACTGGAGATTTTACAGTATCTTTCCCCTACCACGCCCACCAAGCCACACCCACAGAACTGGTAGTAAAAAAAATTTGAATCCCAGCACTGGTTGAAAAGCACAATAGAGCAAAGATAACTGGTAGACCTCCAAGAGCATCAAACAAGCCAGGAAGCTGACTTTAATTTGTCTCTGCTCTAGACTTCAAGGAACAATCAACAAAGTAGGTTAACTGTAACAAAGTTTATCATATCACATAAACACAGCCAGTTTAAATTCATATGAATACAAAATGGATTGAAAAATCCACTAAAATATAGTATATATTTGAGTTTTTCTCTAAACATCCCCAGTGCAACTTTCACAGAAATGTATAAATCCACTGAAAAAAATCTATGACAAAAAAGAGTTTTCCCCATTTTCTATTTTATCAGCATGAGTTCAATGGCCTCACTACAAATCATCTGTTTAATTGAAATCTGGCTTCCTTTCTCAGGGTTTTTCAGGCTTTACAAGCTTGTTTGAGGATTATTATTATCATTATTATTATTTTGCTTCTGTGCTTTTTCCCCATTCTTAGGGTGACAGCTATTTTATCACCCAAAGCAAGAATGCTGAGCCTGGGGTACAAGCAAAACATTTGGTGGAGGGAGGAAAACCAAGTACAAACCAAGCAGAAATAGAGGAAAGGTTGCAAACTAGCTTAGTAAAATTGCCGACATTTCACTTTAGAGCACCCAGCACCTGCACCTCTGCCCCTGGCATCGCTTCCTGCAGACATTCCTATTGTTTTCATTACTGTTTGTGACTTGATCATTAATAAATTACTATTTTTTTTCTCATTGGCTCTAGCTACCAGGGGAGAAGGCAGGTGTGCCAAGCTAACAATTAGTCCTTGGTAATGCATGCTTGGCAATAAAAGTTATCCTTAAGCTGCAGAGTTTACTAACTGAATCCTGTTTTCCTAAAAGTAATTAAAGGAGAAATTTTGCAAGATGGGAGTCACAGCAAACATATGGCCAAACAAAGTGTAGGTCCATCTCTTTACTTTAGTGTTCTAAAGTTGCAATCCAACACACATTTATTTGAGATATAATTCAACCATGTAGGACATACATATGGCTTTACTCAATTTCTTTGAGCCCTCAATTTAATTCTGCAAATGTATTCAGCATTATTTCTGCTTCTCCAAAAAGTCCATTTACCTCCAAAAAGAGCAAGGATAGTTAAATAACCAAGTTGGGAACCAGACTCTAACTGCTAGCCAAAAATAGCTTTTTCTCCATTTATAAAATAGGAATAATAACACCAATCTACATTAGGGTTGTTTTATATATTGTTCTGATGTAGTCCTTTGCACTTCATCATGCAACTCTTAATTATTGGTTTTATAATGTCTTTTAAGTAAGACTTAGCCACACACTGCAAAAGATTGTTACATGCAGACTACAAAGGTGTTTTTGAATGAAAGACAGATAGAAAACAGGGTACTATATAATAATCATATTTTAAAATCCAATTGTTAAAATAGGTGATTTTGTTCGTATCACAAATGAATGTGATACATAGCAATAATACTTATGTAACTATATCAGAGAGAAAATCACACGGCTGTTTTATAGATCTGATCTTCAGTTTGGCTTTCCTTTTAATGATATCAGATTGTTTAATATCTTTAATAGTCTTTTTATTAAGCTAGGGCATCCTTCCAAAGGGAACCATCCTCAGGCATTCTGTAAATGCTACAGTGCTATTGCATATATCATGGTATCGTTGCACAAATGATGCATAAAAATGTGTGTTCAAATGTCATGATTCATTTGATGTAAAATCTGTAATTAGTGACATTTGATTATGCAAGCTATGTCATTCTGCTCTCCTATACAAGCATTCATGGACCTCTGTGTCAGTAGTGGTGTTAAGCTTCCATTCTATTTTGCATAATCAGTTACAGGATAACTGTGTTTCCATGAGCTTGTTCAAAACATTTTTGCCTGATAATATTTATTTCATTAGTTAATTTTTCCTCTATGTCCATCTCTTTAAAGCACTTTTACACTAAAAACTCAGTCAAAATAATCCCAAAACATCTTTTCCTCATGCAAAGAGTTCTAGAAATTTAAATAGGAAATAAAAATCTAGATTTTGAATTAAAAAGACATAAAAGATGATAGCAGAGGAAAAGGAAATACAAATGTACGTACCAATTGTAAAAGTTAAATAGAATTATCATTTTAGAAAATGAAGAAGCTTGATGCAGATGGTATTTTTAAATCCTTCACACAAATAATATGGGGAGTGGGAGCTAAAGGAAAAACTAATTCATAACTTTTCTTTTCTTTTTGTAAAAAAGAAATTGTATTTTACCATTATTGGTATCAAAGAAATATTGGGGTAACATTGGAGAAGAGGGATATTTGCTTAGTTTTTTTAAGTTGAGAGATGAAGAGAGAAAGAATGTGATTGGAGCCAAAATATGCAAACCGTTCCACTTGCTCTTACTTGCAACAGATTGCAAGAGATTCAAAAGACACAGCAAGGGTGGCACATTTATGGATGAAGCCTGGCAAATGAAAGATCAAAGGTCGCTCAGAGCACAGTAGGATCTGGGAGAGGTTGGGCACTGGAGATTAATTTCTTGGATAGTTAGAGCCAAGGTTTAATAGCAATCTAGGAGAGAACAGTGATTAAGTTCATTGCTAATAGAACCTATGGTTGAGGTCACACAACAGCTGGAAAAAAGATTTTTTCTATGTATTTTACCCAACCAGAATTACCTGGCTTAACAGCATGGTATATCCACAATACTTATTGTAGGAATTTCTGGTTGCTCCACTGAGGTAGAAGTTACAAACAAGGCAACATATGTTGTAAACATAGCACTTATCATTAAACTAATAAGAAGTATGTAAGACCAAGATAATGCATATAGGTAAGAATGTTAGAATGCTAAATTGGAAAAAGTTATGTCATTTCATAAGGAAGTAAAAAAAAGGGGGAGTACCCAGTAAATACAGAAGAACACATTTTTTAAACAAGCCAATCTATAATAGGAGCATTGTGGGTTTTGCAGGTTTTAGGAAATGGCATCTCCAGAACCTTAGAGAAAAAAGCAGACCTTTTTTTTTGAGCTTCCAGAGAAAAGAGACAAAGCCAATATGATCAGGGAATTCAAGGGATTCTTTTTGAACTTTGTAACTCTGATTCAGATTGAATTAGTGATGCATAAGTCTTACTCAGATCAATGACAGAGTGTAGAATTTACATTACATAATGCAAATCACCTGTTCTATTTATTCAAAAACCTCACCATAAATAACAACACAACAAAAATGTTACAGAAAACATTAATAGCCGTGCCACTTAATTTTATGGGTTGCTCACAGTTATCACTGATAAAATATAGTGGAAGCTCACAGCAATATAATACCAGCAGCCTGTAGTTGCATATCTAAGCATTTAGTCCTATCCATACAAGAAGTAATTGCAAAAATCCTTTTTTCCTCCCCAGCTATTACATTCTACAGAACTGCTCTCCAAAAGCACTGTCAGTTTTTTGCTCTGAATGGCTGTTGAAGTTGCTTCCCTTCCTTTAAAAACGACTTAAAATAAATATAGCATGTTGGAATGTAACTCAATGGCACAGAGTACAGCAACCTATATTTCTTGAGGATGCCAACATTCCGATGCCAAAATACCTCGTAAGCCTGGGCTACCACTTGCACTGTAATTAAATTGAATCTACTCCTTGGCTAGGCTTTGTCCCTGAACAATACTACCATTTGAGAAATACATTCTCAGGGCACTCATACATCACCCGAGCAAACTCTGTGTCCATGATGTATTGGTGTAATGCATCATCAGAGTGCACTCTCACTCTAAGGATGTATGGGCATTGTAGATCATGGAGGTGAGACAGAGTCTTGATCTACTACTCCAGAGATGGCACCAATCATGACAAAGCTGGGCCAGGCTGGGCCAGCTGAGAGAAGGTAGGTTGGTACTTCAAACAAGAGTATTAGCACAAAACAAACTTCAACACTTAGTGTATTTTTCTTCTTTTTTTCCACTTAAAAGCTTATTTCTACGACACGCTTATGTTGACTGTGGTACTAAAATGGGACCGTTTTTTGTGATTCTTTAAGATCCAGTTTATGTCACAGCTTGAAGATGGCATTTCTGGTTCAGATTTCTTTGAGGTCCATTTGAAATTCAGGTGTTAGTTGTATATTCTGAATACAAACTCATTAATAATCCAGTTCCTTTAAGGAAGAAGATATTTTAACTTTTGGAAAGTCTTATTGTCTAAGTGTTTGCTGCTTACAAAATAATTCTACAATCAAATATTACACCAATGGGAGCCAAAATGGTCACAAAGAATAATAATTTTTAAAAAAACGAAATTAAAAAAAATGTAACCAAGAAATATAAGCTATGATAACCATTCTGGAACAGGGTTCTGAAGTATACAGTATTTTTTTTTTGAACTTTTTATCAAGTTCTGTTTGTGTGGGGAGTTCCACCTAGGGTTTCATTAAGAGGTTTTGGATAAAAAGAAAACTTTGTAAATATTTACTCTGAAGATGAACTTCATGGTTGTTTTCCTTGAGTGAACTTCTGTAATTCGGCAGAGCTCTGTTTTCAGTTTCTAGCAGACAGGGAAACTCAATTATTGCTGTAATAGCTACTTTTTTTAGTTGCTAGATGAGCAACTAGAGCATTGTGGAATAAGAACTGACCCTGGAAATGCTTCCATCAAGTCACTCCTGAAACTCTTGCTTCCAACTGACTTAATTTCCAGCATGCTTGCACAGCATTTGCCCTCCTCCAAAACTAGTTCTCCAAATATCAGGAGATACCCATGAGGCAGAGAAGCCCCAATCTGTCATTCTCCAGATCTGCCCACCCTTTTATTAGATCTACATATTTCAAGAACAGTTTTCTGTTTTTTTTTAAAAAAAAATAAGTTTTTCAGTTTATATTCTAAAACATAATGAACAAAAAAGGAGGGAAAAGGAGGAGGGGGAAAATAGGTCAGGGTACCAATTCTCAAAGATAATTGATAGAATTCATTTAGATGTCTTACAAAAAGGTGAGTGGAGTGGACCAAATTAGTTGCCGTCTTAACTTTTCTTCTTCTGCTTTGCATTTGGAAATAATACCATTGTATGAATGAAACAAGAACTAGGTGATATTCACATTGATGCATCTATATCCTTTTAAAATAACCCCTGACTTAACCACTAATTGCTGCAGCCGTTCAGGTATAAAGGCAAGACAAACCAGGTTTTCAACCCTTTAACCACTGAACGACCCCTTGACAAAGGGGCAAAAGGAAGCTCCAAAGCCCTGAACTGTTTTCACATCAACTGAAGTTTCTTTTTCTCCCTCTTTATCGTTGTCATCATCAATTTCCAATGAAAAAGTACATTTCCCTTGCAGATTGGGGGGGGGAGAGCACGGTAGAGTGTATTATTTTTATAAGGGGGGTAGAAAAAGCTTTGATTTTGCAGTTTACCATGTTGAGGCTCGAAGTGCTCACTGTCGGAGGGTACTGATTACCCAGCTCCATTCATCAAAGTGTCAGTTTTTTGACAGCCGCTAATAAATATACTGCCAGAACCCCTCACACCTGGCAGCCATGGCACACTGCAACACACAGCTAACCTAATTTGCTAATTGCTGCTTTCCCCATTAATTTTAGTCCTGTCTTGTTTGGTGTTGACATGGAGAAAAAGAAAGAAAATGGGGAGTGGGAAGCATAAAAATATGTCTGGGATTCTCTCTCTCTCTCCTTCTCTCATTCTTTTTGTTCTTTACAATTTTAAAACTTTCATTTAAAAATAACTTCACACTCCTGAACCCAATCTATTTTTTAGAACCAAAGTTTGGTCTTGAATCATCATGTTCAAGGTGCTTATTCCTTCCCACCAAGTGACCCGAAACTGCTCACATAATATGATTAACAGAAAGAACTTTTAAACAAAACAGGCATCAGTCACAGGTATGATAAACCCAAGTTCTCACCATCATTTCTAATAACTGCATTAACCTTGTTGATGTAACATTCAGCAAGGAGTTGCCTCGTGTAAGTGAGGGTGTGACTTTAACTTAACCAGTTCCAAATTAAAACATGGTTTATGGATGGAACCTTCAAGAGGACTGGAGTGACCATGTTTTTCATTGTTCATTTGTTTCTTTCCATTTTTTTAGCTGGGCTGTATTAAGATTTGAAATATTCCAGCAAATGAATGTTTAGCATTTTTTTTTTGTGCCTAGTAGTCAGTCTTGACTCTTGGCAATTGCCTAGATTAGTTTGTTTTCTTGGTGGGATTTTCCAGAAGGTTTTTTTTTTGCCATTGCCTCCTTCCTAGGGCTAAGAGAGAATGACTGGCTTTATGACAAAAGCAGCACTAAAGCTCAATTGACCAATTTCTACGTTGATGGGTTAACCATGACACCAAACTGGCTCTTTGTTTAGAATTACACCAGGCATATTTCAAAATTTTGTTTGGGATATGTAGCCAGATTTAATGACAAAAAATCATTTTATTTATTGTATAATGTAGGCTGTTTGTCTAATCAATGGCTGTTTGTTTCATCTAATGGAAACAATTAAAGGCCAACATGTCAAACTAATCTACATAAGCAAATCTGTCTTTTCTAGGGCCTCAGTAATAACACTTTGCCTCTGTCAACCCAGGAGAGGAAAATGCAAGATACCAGGCTCCCATTCACTGACTGAGCCATATTCTCTCAAAATGTCTTTCAGAACTGGATTTGGCTGCAGTGAAATCTACCTGTTGACAGTTTAGAAGATTTCCTTTGTAGAAGCAACTAACATATTCCGTTCCACCCCTTCACCTCCCACAATATTGCATGCACAACAGCCCTCATCAATCAGTGTCAATTTGCAGTAACAATCCTATCATTTTGCTATGTGTCACCATAGTATAACTTGGCTGAAGGCTACATTAAACTCAAACTTCATTAAATTACAAATAATGACAACTCTATTTCTTAGAGTGCTTGTTCCACTGCCAGTCCCTTCCAAGTGATCTATTTGGAGGGCCTCCCTGTCAACATTTTCACATTTAAAGGAACTTCCTTTCCTTCTCATTTAAATCTCATCTGTGCATAGGTAGTAACTGTGAGTAGCCAAGATTTCTTTTTTCAATAAGTCATTCCTACACTAGCTTTCTTGCCTTTGGATACCTGGCAGATTGCACATGTTGAGTCAGCTTGAAATTGCTAGCAATCTAGATAAAGGCCATAACAGCTGCTCTTCTTAATATTTTGACTCTTGACACAAAGGGTAGCTGCTCCATCAGCTTCTCTTCTGAAGGCCACTGGGTCTTCCAAATGGAAGAATACCAAAGTGGTTCACAGCACCTCAGCAGCCTTGTGATAAGCACCTTTTGTTCAAAGCTCAGAGCTGTTAATTAAAGACTGGTGATTAATGATTAAGCTCATTGTGGTTTCTAACTCAGACTCAAATAGTCCTACTGTTGCTGACTTCGCTCAAGACTTCAGGGCTGAATTCTGCTGCACACACAACTATTTATACATAAGTCCATCAGAACTGTTTTTTAAAAAAAAAGAAAAGAGAAGTGGTCTATTTTACATAAGGGGAGAGAAAAATTACTCTGGACCTGAAAATATAGAGGTCATCTTTTCAAAGTAACAAGCCTAACTAAATCAAGGCTCATTATTATTTACAAACCATTTACATACCAGATCGTCTAATGGTGATAATTAAATTGTCAGGGGAGGGAAAACAGTATAACAGTATCTCTGCTTAAATCTTTTAAAGAGAGCAAGTGAAAAAGTAATGGGCCAGACCAAGCCATTTTGCTGCTTCAGGACAAATTAGTTCTTTAGGCTGGGACATTTGGTGACAGTAGAGGCCACTTTAAATGGCTTTAAGTGCCAGGAGTAGAGCAATGATGTATCCCACAGTTTTGTGGAATCCAGATTTTTTTTTTTCATTTTTCCAGTTCTCAGAGAATGCATGGTTGGTTTCTTGGGATTTTTTTTAAATTTTCTTGCTTTTTCAAATTGTATTAAGTTTGTTTCGGGGTTTCTATTACTAAAAATAGGGACCATTTTGGTGGGAAGGTAACAGTGTTCCATGTGCCTTTGTTTAGTCAAGCCAGCCACATGACCACAGAGACATCTTTGGACAGCGCTGGCTCTTTGGCTTTGTAACGGAGATGAACAATGCCCTCTAGAGCCGGAAACGACTAGCACATATGTGCGAGGGGAACTTTTACCTTTACCTTTATTATATATTTTACAGTTCCAAATATCTGGAAACTGTATTGATTATAAACCTGAAATTCTGCATCATTGGGGTTCCGGGAAAAGCAAACGAAGCTATTCACAAAGTGAATCTTTATTTGTCCACACACTGCTCTAGACTCAAGTAACAACGAATAGTGATACAACATTAAAGTCAGTTCTGGCACTCACCGCAGCCAGAGCTGTATTTATACATAATATAACAACCTAATTAGGTTATCCACCATCCAGTAGAGGCTACTGAGCGAACTTCATTAGGTTATCCACCATCCGGTGGAGGCTACTGAGCGATATCCGGCTAGTACATGTCATCCTAGTTACCGCGCAATGACAACACCCACGCAAGCAAACACGCACACATTTCCCCACCGTACTCCTTTCTTGAGGTTCCCCCCTATAGGGAAGCTTTCCCCATAACCTAATGTCCATGTCTATTTCAGCCTCTTGTGTCGACTCAGCGTTCAACATCATCAGGAATCATCGTCAGGTTGCCCCTCATCAGTTAATTAACAGGCATGAACGCTGGTGTCACGAACGCCAGGCATGCCATGGGGACATGACACTCGACTTATGACCAATTGTTTAGCAATCTATCAAAGTTATGGACTCCCCTAAACTTATTGTGGGGATGGGTAACCCATGCCCCAGCTCTTTATCATCCTGGCTCCTAAAAATATAAAAATCAGAGTATGATGTTGAACTTCAACTAAAGAAATCAGAGTTCAAGTTCTAATTTAAAGCATGTTGTGACTTTGACCCTGCCACACGTTTTGGGTCCACTTGCCTCACAGGATTGTTCTAGGAATAAAATGAGGAGATATCCTCATATACAGTATGTTGCCTTGAGCTCTCAGAAAAAATGTGTGACATAAAGGAAATAAAATAAAGATCCATTTAAAAGTGTACAGTAGTAAATAGCAAGAATCAAAATAACCAAGATAGTGGTAATCTCAATAGCACTTAGTCTTATATACAGCCCTCTCTAAGCAATTTACAGAGTCAACATTTATTTTTATTTTATTTTTATTTTTATTCACATT
>AZIM01000762.1:204645-216989 GCA_000516915.1 Ophiophagus hannah
CACCACCCCCCAGGGGGCAGTACTGCCCACTTTGGGAACCACTGATCTAGACTTATCTGACTCCCATCTGTGAATGCCCCTAGAGAAGAGTTCTCCTTTGTTACCAAAGCTATTAGCAGATATACATAATTTTTACAAAACCTTTGAACATTAAGCAACTTTCTCAATCTATTGAATTACAGTATAATCCAACAATCACTGACCAACATAGCATCCATAATGTGGGCACAGCCGTGTAATAACCTCTTGGAGCATTGAAATATGTATGTTTTAAGAGACCCCCTTATTATAAATCTGTCTCGTAATTTTAGCTAAGTTTCAGAAAGATTATGATGCTTTGTGGCCACTATCTTTCATAGAGAATGTAGAAAACAGCAATAATATTTTGATGTAATCAAGATGCAACTGGGATATATCACACATGGACCAAAGAACTGGAATTCCTGAAAACATCAAAAAATTGTAGAGTATATTGGATATACTCAAAAGGGTAGACATCTGATTTTCTCTATTGGGATTGTAAAAAATATGAGGCTTCGTTGAACCATATAATATGGTCCTGGGAATATTTGACACTTTTTTGTAATTGTATTTAATGTATGTAAATGTATATGTATATTTCTGATGAAATTTTTGAATATTAAAGATATTAATTAGATATCAAAGCTCTGCAATCTGTAATGGTATGCAGAAATGACCTTAGGAGGCCAGGGGAAGAGATGCTGTCTAGGGAATGATCAGTAAGAGAGTGTGGGAGAGCCCACAGCTATAAAGAAAGAAAGAATCCTCTCTAACTTATCAGACTGTAAAAAAATGGCAGGAGATTTGTACTTTCAGGCTTGCAAGATTCTGCTAATGTAGCCTTATAATAAAGTAAATTTAGTTCATCCATTCTCTTTCATGTCTGATCTACCCGGAAAGGCTGACAGAAACTATGAGGAATCATGATTGTAGCTAAAAGGGTAATATTGAAAAAGTGATAATATTCCAGGTATTAAAGACTGGCTTTGCAAATGTGTTATTCATCATAGAAGGGGCAATATTATCTTTTTTGCCATAGACTTTATGATATTTTATAATAATATTTTGTGTCTATTTATATTACAGTATATGGCATTTTTTTTTGTAAACTAGGCACTATCTATATATTTTATAGGCAAGGTAGAATAGCTAAGATTGCTAAGGAAGATCGGGCACCATTGGATTGTTCTGGAGGAGCAAGTAAAATTTTAACTGTTTTAAAAGTTATGTAAAGCAAGATACTAAAGGCAGTTGTGAGCTTGACAGTACTAATATAAAATTTTCAAGTCTTCAAATTACTTTACTGCCTTTTCTTAATCTTTAGAAATTTACTGAACAATAACTCAATTCCCAGCCAGAATAGTCAAAAGTCACAATGACTTGACAATCTAAAGATAATTTTCTCAACACATCTAAAAATCACCTGATTTGGGAAGACTGACATACAGTACCTCTGTTTCTAATACAATAACCCTATAAACTACAGTAGCTCAATTAATGAAAATAATCAGTGAAGAGCTTTTCAGTCACCTTTATGAATTTGTAAAATTCATTGTATTCACAATGAATACAACCTCATCAGCAATAAGTCTCAGCTCACCCCCATTTACAGTAAGGCTATATCAGTTTTTAATCCACATAGTATGCTTCATCCCCTAAACATTGCTGCCAAAAAAAAATATTTTTCTTTTCCCTTCCAGTCAGAATGCAATGACATGGAGCATTTCCTTTTATTTGCTTACCATCAAAGTCTAATGATCTCTCCCTGTATTATTCTCTAGATCAAATAACAAGGGCACACTGTTGAACAAAACATCTTTTCTTTAAACAATCTTTAAGCTCTTCTTTCTTTTTAAAATATACTTTATAAGGGAGAAAGAAGCAAGCACTGATTTTTTTAAAAAAAATTGTATCTTCACATACTGTACAATTGTTTCAAAAATCTTTTTAATACATTTTGGATAGAGAGATAGAGAGATGATAAATAGATAAGAAAGAAAGAGAGATGATAGAGGGTCTGAAATGTTTTAAGATAATAAACCCATGTAGAATCAACTATTTGGACCTTGATACATATTTCTCAATCTTGCAATATTTACTCATCCACAACTTCCATTAAAACCATACAAGGTCTACTGAACATTCAGTGTTTTATATTCAGATGCAAGCAATAATATTTTCCCCCAGAAATTATATCAGAGTTCATAAAGTTATTCCTTTTTCCTTTTTCAAATATGAAACTATAAAAGAATATGGCTAGTAAATAATAGATGAGTAATTAAATTTATTTTTAAACGGTATTGAAGTTCAGAAAAGGGTGCAGCAAGCTAATATGCACAAAGAATCTGCCTACAAAATTAGCTCTCTAGCAGAAGCCAACATTCCTATTATAAGGATTGATTCCATACACATAATCACACATAAACACATACACACACATTTTGGAGACTGTATCTTACAAACCAGAATTGAAAATGCTTTTTATGGAACAAACACTCAGTGCCTTTGATAGTGCTACTGGCTACACTTTCCAAATAGATATTTAATTTAGATTGAACAAGACACTTGCTGTGGCAAATAAATAGCAGTTTATTAATGAAAAGTCTCTTTGTAGATGCTTAATGACCATTGAATCTGGCATTTCTATTAATCTGAGATAGTGTTTAATAATCAATTGGCTTTTGTTTATTATGCAATAATGGTCTTATTAAATGGGAATTAAATGCCTATTAGAGAATCTTAACTTAAAGCATCGGCATCTTCTGAATGAGCCTACAGTAATTAATTTTCTTGCTACTTAAAAGAGAGTTGAGTTTCATTGTTACAGTATTGTAATGTACATTACAAAACCCATAATCAAGAACCTTAAGCTGCTGAACATAAAAGGAAGGAGTAAGAAGTTTCTAAGGCTCCATTAAAATGAGTACTTAGCTTTCTAAATCTAATGTTAAAATTATTTGACTGGTTTGCATAACTTTACATTTTTAAATAAAAATTGATCCTCCAGAGGCTTTATTAGCCTGCAAGGAAACAATGCTCAGTGTTTTATTTTATTAACATTACAGATATTTTAACAAAGCAATATTATAATATTCTTAAAACTAGAAAACATTTGAAAAATAGAGAAACCCCATAATTTAAATAGTGCTTTGAATTTCAAGCCATATTTATTTTTTGAGAAGACATGAGCAAAAAATAACATTAAACACACCATGAGAATTGTTCACCCATTTTATTATGCTCAATAATAAACAACCAACAACCCAATCATTGTTACAGCCTGATTTCAAACATTGATGGAAAGATCTATATTCAAGAATAATTCCTTTAAAGAATCATATTCCTTTAACTGAGTATGCATCTAATTGCAATCTGATCTGGTTTCTTGCCACATTTCAACAAAATAGCAAAGGGTTCTAGTAAATGTCAAACATCGCATTAAACTTCTATAACAAAAATAATTCTTAGACATTAATAATTTTATGCAGGTTAATCATTAAGGAACTAGCATGTTCTTCAGGTATGAACTTAAAGCAGAATTGTTAAGGAAAAAAAATAGTTGCTTAGGAAGGGAATAACAGTAGGCCAAAAATATTGAATTACCAATAAACATTTCTTAAAGATATTTCCCTGGTTTCTCCACTCGACCTTGCAATGAAATAGCAAGGTCCCTCAGATACATAGAGTATAGCTATAATTATATCCCCCCCCCCAAAAAAAAATCAAATACAAAATAGGTCTTCAAACGCTCTCACAAACAAGCACACCCACTGAGAAGTACTTGCACAATTTTTAGTCTTATTTTTAATATATTAGTAATAAAATCATAATCTAGCCAAACCGCACAATTTAGATTGGAAATGCATGAATTATGTATGTGATATCTTAACTGTATTCACAATAGCAGAAACAGATAACAATTAGGCTTGGTCCCAAACTATAAAGCAATACATATAAATGACTGGTTTTTTAACAACAGAAGTTTAATAGTGAATAAACATTGCGCTGTAATATACTGCCATCATGTTCAACTTGCCAATACATTTTCTGCTGAGCTTTAGCCACAATTATTTATTTATCTGAACATTTATGTTCTTTTGCTTTCCTTAAATGTAGCACCTAATTATATGGTCTCGAGAAAAGAACTAGTAACATTTAAAAGATTATCATCCTCCAACTCAAAATATTTTTTTTCTATTTATGATAGTCTAGCAAAATATAAACAGTAAGTTGAAGTGTTACTTCAGATAAGATGACCTTCTTCAGGGATCTTGAAAAAACAAGTTTTCTGAGAAAGACCACACAATGTATATTTTAACTAATACAGATCAGAATGGGGGGGGGGCAGGGGAGTGCTTCCTCCAAAACAAAGCTAAATAATTTCTATGTCAAATATCAAAATATATCTTCCAAGTGAGATGCAATAATATAATTGCTTGCAAATATGGAATATTTAATAGTACTTAATGAACACTTTCACAATACTAAATTGTATCATTTTCTATTGATTCAAAAAGGTAATAATTTTACTTTCTGTATTATGAAAATATACTTTGGAGCAGCAGTAAAATAGGTTAATCACACTCAATGTACCTCAGAAATCATTGTCTTTGCTGTTCCTAATTCAGCTAGAAAGCATATTTTATTCTTAATGAGAAAACCAATCAGTATAGTTCAGTACACAAACCCTTCCATTTACATTTCTATATATATATATATATCTTTATATCTAAACTCCCATTATGTGGTGGTATATCTCCTCTCTATATTACATAAATCTCTGCAAGTAATCCTTCGATTTAGGTTCATTTCTGATTAATGTGAGCAAATTTGTATATATGTAAGTATGTATTACTGTGCTTTTAACAAATAGGGGCAAGAGAGCTGGCAACCAAATTTCCCCAAATAAAATCCTCTATAATTCTAGTGAAAAAGATAATAATTAAATACTCAAATTCTGTCATAATAGCCTGTCAAAGCTTCCAGAGATCTAACATGCTCTGCACTTCTTGGCTTTAAAAGCTGGGGGGGGGGTGGACATCCTTTGAAGAACCAGACAGGTAACTTTTCAACATTTACAGGATATATAGGAACATTCTCTTGGTCATAACTTACCAGTTTTTAAAGTTTGGAAGCTCTCTTTTAATATTAATAGACCATCTGCTACTGAGACCTAATATTCACCTTAGGAAATGTTTGCTGATTATACTAAAAAGCTGAGTGTACCAAAGGGTCATTTGTCTTCTATTTCTCACTAGTCTTGGTTTAGATGTACTATTTTCATAATTATTGGATTTCAGAGTATTTTATTCCTCTCCCTCTCCCTCTCCCTCCCTCCCNTTCCTCTCCTTTTTTTTTTTTCTCCCCCTCCCCCCCCCCCCCCCTCCCCCCCCTCCTCCCTCTCTCTCTCTCTCTCTCTCCCTCATGAGCCAAAGGCATGTCATATAGTCCTGTTGCTAAACAGGTATAATTGTCCAAATTGCTGGAATGGACGACTCTCTGGGAATAATACATTGTCTGCTCTGAATTTTTAAGTCTGGTATTTAGTGCAGTAAATTAAAAAACTGAGCAAGAAAATTACGGTGATAGAAAAATATTTAAAACTGGTACCTCAACAGCACAACATCATATTCTTCATAGGATAGTGTGAAACATTACATCAGAATTAATCTTTTCCTTTTGACTGGCCATAATTTAAGAAAAGATGGATGGAAGGAAGGGCAGACAGACAAATGGATGGATAGACAGACACAGACAGGCAGATAGTGCCAGCTTTTTGACAATGCCTTTCTCAAATTATCCTCCAAAATGTTTAGTTACAAGAATAAAATTTGTCAAAGCAAATATTAAATATGATCAAACTTGATTTCTGCTTTAAAAAAATTGGTATATTTGGAAATGTTCCAGGTACAGTTTTGGAACACTTCAGTATTTGCTTTCCATTTTACAAAAGTAGAATCTGTCCCTCCTTCAAAAGTCTTATAATTTTAAGTACAAAAGAATGGGAAGGGGAAGGAAAGAACCCACACCCCTCCAAGTTCCTTGTACTGGGCTAAACCATATTAAAATATAAGAAGTACTGGGCATGATTCAGGTCTTTATTATAGGCCAACTGATGTTCAGTAGTGAACCAATTAAGCCTGTCTCCCTCCCTCTCCCTCTCCCTATCCCTCCACCCCCTCCTCTCTCTCTTCATCCATGCTTTCAATGTTTCTTCAAGAAGCAAAGGCAGCAATTTCAAAGCCCCAGAGTGCCATCTTCTGGCTGTTTTTACTTAGTGACAAATATTTAAATAATTTAACTCTTTAATTGGCAGATGAGCTATGAGTCAATAAATATATATGCATATGGCAGTATGAAATCTGAAACAGGCAATGAACACTGATGTTCCCTGTATTCTCTTCAAATATAACACCCACCCAAACACCCACTGGTGTTTACTTCCATTTTGTTTCCTGAGTATGAATAATATTGTGTTCTGATTTCAATCCATACTTCAATATTAGTAAACACACCCAGACAGACAGACATCTTGGCAAAACCAAACCAAGCAATACTTAGCTTTAGGTTAACATGAATAGAATCTGAGTTGCCAGCAAGCGACCAGGAAAAGGTCCCAGAGTTACAACAGACATATAATACAAATATCAAGTGCATATGCAGCTACTGTTGAAAGAAAATGCATATCAGGTATGGAGCCTAAAATAAAATTACAAATCCACTTGAAATACTTTGTACTATCCAGGACACCGTTCCTCTAAGGGGCAAACAAAATTATCAAAGGATTGCAATAGTTCACCCAGGTATAATCTCTAATATTCTGTAGCTTAGAAAAAGGTCAAGTAAGGCAGAACTTGATAGAAAAAGTATCCAGTAAGCTATATTTGAGAAGGGAAATTATATAAGGAGAATGTTTTTCTATTTTTCATAATACTAGAATTCAGCATCATCCTGTGCAGCTAAGTGGTGAGAAATTCTAGGCAGACAATTGGAGGAATTTCATCACTTAAAAGAGAAAATACAGAATTCAGTTTTACGTGCTGCGCAATGTCCCTTAAAGTTTAGTTTTTTTAGGAAGAGATTTGGAGAACTCCACAGAAGTTAAAATTATATTTACAGTATCTCCTTTATGAAACATAAGGGGGAATCTCCAAATCATAGTGGCTGGAGAACAGAAATATATATGGGAGGGAGGGAGGGAGAGAGAGAGAGAGAGAGAGATACTTTGGGAACAAGGGAAGGAAAAAAGCTCAGACATAAATTATACGTGGTCATTTGTCTGAAACCCCAAACTTTTTCTTTTCCATATAAATGTATAGGAAAATGTAAATTATTAATCCTCCCCACTCTTTTTCCCCCTGCCACCTAATCAATAGTCCCCTTAACAGTTGGATTTCAAATATAAGACACATCAAGTGAAAAGAGAAAATGGGCCAAAAGACATAAAATGATGTATCACTTACAGGTATTAGAAATTTTGCTTCAGTTTTCCATAGGAACTAGTAAAGTAGAAATTCCATGCTTTCCTCACAATATTCAGTTCTTCCCTTAGCTTTGATAAGATCGTACAACCTATAAATTTAAACCAGGAGAATTCCTACTAACCATGTTTTTTTTCACTTGAGCACTGCAATAAGTTATGGTTAATCTCAAAAAGCTGTACAAATTCCTCCTTGCAGCCAGAGCAGAGGAGGAGGAAGGACCTCACTCAAACCCAAGCAAACAGTTCTTGTCATGCCTCCCCCCCACCCTTTGGAGTCTGAATCCGAGGTGGAAGACGAACAGCCACCAGGGAGCGGGGCAGTGGCTTCTGTTGGCTGTGGAGGAAACTGGGGAAGGGCAGAGCAGAGAAGAGGTAGAACAAGGGAGAGGAGGTTCAGAGGAAGACCAAGGCCCACCCCCTCTTCATCCTAGGACACGCAGGGAACAACGGAGAAGAGAGCAACATGGGTTACATGGCTTACAAGAGAGGAAAGGGCCCTGATTCCCTTCACAAGGCACATCTGGGAAGGGAGTTTAAAGGAGAACCAGTAGGGAGGGGCATTTGTTGGGAACAAATATTGAGTTTATCTTGTGTTGGCGGCTGTTATGAATTCCTGGCATCCTGCCAACTAGTTTGATTTACTGCCTTGTTACTTCATTTCTGGAACTCCATATCTTGCTCTGCCAGATTTATTACCTTATTTTGCCTTGTTGGATTTATAGTTTAAAGTTTTCAATTTATACTATTTGGACTGGAATATCTGCAGCCAAAGGCTGGTGCAGGTTCATGGGAGAGTTTTTCTCTAGACCGGAAGGTAACCGGGTCATTGGGGCAAAGTTGGAGCTAATAAAGGGACCTCTACTTATTCTCTGGCTGTGTTGCCTTTGTGCCACACCCCAGGTCATCATAGTTCTGCTTTGCATATAAATATGTAAACCACAAATGTTATGAAAACTGCATGTCCCACTTTTTAGTCACAACAACTGCACTATCACCAGAAAGAAAGACTGGGAACTGATTCTTTCAATCATTGCAGAGAAGAATTCTGAAGATTTGTTCTACCCCACAAGTATGACATTTGCCAAAATTTTCTTCTCTGTGGCCATTAGAAAGGTAGCTGCAATCTTCACTACTGCTGATCCTGCAGGCTATTTTAAATCTTCCTTCCCTGGACTGGGGGAGGGGAATCAAGATTGTAGGGCTGAGGTGATAGCCTTACTGGCAGAATTAACAGGGTTCAGATTGCAGAATGATTAAGCATTCTTCTTGTCTGGTGGTTGCCCCCAACCTGCAAGCAATCTTTAGTCTCACGTTCAGCACACATGTTTTCTGTCACAATATGGTTTCCTATCCTAAGGGTTCCCAGGATGAGAGAAAATCCCATCCACTATTTTTGTTTGGAAGTTTGGAAAAGATGCTGTGGGGAATTCCTTTTAAATTCAAGCTGCTGCCTTGTTATAGTGATTTCTGTCTCACTGCAAGGGCCCTTGAGGTCCCGATATATCATTCTATCATTCAGTGACACTGAAAACTGTACTTTTCACAAAAGAGAAACTCCAAGTCTATTTTCAGGTCAAAAGGGCTGGATGGCAATCAGAATCGTCTAAATCTGAACTGAGATGCTTGCAGCTTGGGTGAAATATCACCAATTCTGTAACCCTGGACTGTAAATGTACATATGAGTTTCTGAAAATAGTTTTCAAGAGAAAATGAGAGGGAGAGAGAAAGGGACTCTGGAGTTTACTAATGTGTTATTTCCCTGCGATTGCAATTTTTCCTATAATCTGGTTCTGAGGGAGTTAATGCACCTGCCATTCCGGTGCTGACAAACAGTTTTTCAGATGAAAATGGAACATTAAAAAAGAGAGAGAGACTCTCAAAGATTGCACTCTGGAGATTTCCTGAGTCCTGCCAATAACTAGCAGGTACCAAGCACATGAACATTTTTGACTGCTCTATGATTGATGGTGTGTATTTGTGGCTTGCTGCCTAAACCTCTATTTTGCTTTGTGCATCTCACTTTCAACTTCCCAACCCTCCTCCTCCTCCTCCTCCTCCTCCCACCTCAGCAGTTTGGAATAAAGACATTTCAGCCATTTGGGATGAGAAGAATGATTAATCTAGTGCTTTCTCTATTTTGAACTGCTTTGTTCTATTGGGAGTTGGGGGAGTAAGTAATCCATTGGGAGGAGTTAAATGTTGCTGCAAGGAGTAAAGCCTTTTGTTCAAGTCATGATGCCCATGCCAATGTTTTTGTTGGTGGGGAACTTTTTGTCAAAAAGCAGGAGATATATACCAGTAGTCCTCAATTTACAACAGTTCATTTAGTGACCATTTGAAGTTGGCACTGAAAGCACTGAAAAAAGTGATTTATGACTATTTTCACACTTATGACCGTTGCAGCATCCCCAATGTGATTTATATTGTGATTTACATTGTTTAACAATTGATTCATATTTATAATGGCTGTAGTGTTCCAGGGTCATATGATCCCTTTTTGTGACCTTCTGACAAGTCAAGTCAATGGGAAAGCCAGATTTACTTAACAACGGTGTTAGTAATTTAACAACTGCAATGATTCACTTAACAAATGTGGCAAGGAAAGTCATAAAATGGGGCAAAACTCACTTGACAAATTTCTCATTTAGCAACATAAATTTTNNGCTCAATTGTGGTCATAAGTCAAGGGCTACTTGTATAACCAATTCCTTATGTGTCCAATCACACTTGGCCAATAAAGAATTCTATCTATCTAACCAGCAGAATTAGGCTAAGATAATTTGCTGCCTGAACTGAAAGATGCTGTACCCAAGCTCTTCTCATCACCAATGCCTGATACCAATGCCAGACTGTGACTACAGTTGAATTTTCCTGAAATATAGATTTCAACTCTCCATACAGGTAGGGTTTTCTGCAAGGTTGCCTACAGACACTATCTGCATCCCAGGATCCATGAGTTAAGGCAATGACCTGGCTAATGACCTCTAACCGCCTTCTCAAGGCCTGGTTGACCAAGAGGTCTGGTCCTGAAGCATCTGGAGGCCCCAGGAACAGTTGATTTAAGCCAGGCTTGATAAATTCCTCTGTTCTATGGAGATTTAGCATATTATGTTAGATTTAAATATCTCTCTGTCTCCAGATTCCATTTGCCTGTTTACTAGCAATGTAATTCCTTTGAAATCCAGTTAGGAAAATATGGTTTGCACTGAAGATAAATTCTACATTCCAAGAATTAGAATTATTAATATATACCATAGTTATAAACAAAACACAAGGCAAAAAATACAATATTTCTTTAAACATATTTAAACTGAATCACATTTACAGATATCATGGTCTCATGACAGTTTACCTCTCTTGTTTCTCTGTTTATGTATTATTTGACTGAATTCAGAGTTCTAGAAAATTCTAAACATTGTGTGCCCTTTAGTGACATTTGGTTTGGCTGTCTTAATAAAAGTACTAGCCAATGTTGGTTTGTACTTTATTAAAGTATAAAGTGTTTCTAACATGTGTTGAAATTCACAATCCAAAACATATGTTTCCAAGAATTTTTGCACAAAAAAAACCATTAAAGATAATAATGCATTGAAAAGGAGCCTGAAGGACAGAAAACATTTTACCAAATCTGTTAAAAACGTAAAATAGATCTACTAAATGTGAATGCAGTCTATTCACTCTAGAACAGAAAGAATTACTCTTACAAACCAGGGAAATCTACAGAGCTGTACAAGAGTGTCACCTACAGGGGAAAAATAAGTCAGAAATAAAAGTTTTAAATGGCTCAAATCACTTACAGTTGGAGAAAGTCAATAGTTGGAAAAAGATTAAGAGTTCAAGAGATTCTTTATTTTTCTTAACATAATGGCATGGATTGTTTGGTTCACCAAGCGATAAACATTTGTCAGATTGCTAAACTAGAGGCAAAAGTGGATTATGTACACATTACAAAGAAGCAATCCCTCATTAGTATTACCTTCAACTCTCTTGCACCAAAATCAGTCATCAGACTATTGCCTTTTCTTGTAGATATGGTATAAACTGATGCAGGTACAGTCAAAGCAATCTGAGAAAATAAATAATTCTAATGCTGACTTGAAGAAGATAATAAGATATGACAAAGTTGCTAAACCATTTTATGAAACACACAATTGCAGTTCTCAATTTTGCAGGCATGAAGCCATCATCAGAACAACTTCCATCGGCTAATTTTAAAATTGATTCAACATTCTGCAGAACAGCTTAGTTTCTCTGACTGTGAAGCACTGAACATAAGTAAGCGTCAACTGTTTCTATGCATGATGAACTCCACCACAAAAACTGTGAGATTAGTCAGATATGTGTCTTTTAATTAACTTGGAAGTAAATGAGTGGGAAGAAGCAGCAGAAAGACTGATTGAGGATTGAATTAGGGAACTTGGTCTGCTAAAAATATGTGCACTCTTTTGAAATCCTAATTCCCATCAAGATTTACAATTTTCTGGCTTCTCACATTTTATACCAGAGGGAGGAGTGTACCTAAACAATAGGCATTGTGGCCAGAGATGCCCTTTCTATGAAAAAGTAGTTTCTATGGTTATACAAGTCAAAGAAAGAAAAAGAAATGATGTAAAGTTATAGAACTCAAGCAAAGAGAAGACTCAACACTCAGATAGACTGCTGCATCCAATATCTAAATTGGGAGAGGCTAGTTTTCCCCTTTAGAAGCCTTGGCGATATTATTTGACTTCAGTATCTCTGTTTCCTCCATATAGGCATTTAAGATATGCATAACTATGTCTTTTAACTAATGTGACATTATAGGTTTGCTAGGATGGGAAGGAAGGAAGGAAGGAAGGAA
>AZIM01000763.1:4521-20082 GCA_000516915.1 Ophiophagus hannah
GGGGGTGGGGGGGGGTTGTGATAGGAGGGCTGTGGAAGAGCAAGGCCTGCTGTGAGAAGGGAGTGATGCGAAATATCAAGGATTACGACACATATGGGAAAACCAAGGTTTTCTGGGGTTGCCTTGGGATTTTAGTGGAAGGTTGGATTCTTGAAAAACACATCTATTTTAAGGCCTATACTTGGTTTTGGTGTATGGTTTTCAATGCCTAACCCCCGAATGGTGGTAAATGATGTTTTCTAATTTTGACATTTGTGGACTGGTGTTGGAGAACCACAAACCAGGAGTTTGAAATTGCCTGAAATCCTAGGGCCTCAGGGGGTCCAGTCCAGCTCTAGATAGACCAAAAGCCTGACTCAGAAGACTGCAGCTTCCTCTCTGGGTGGGAAAAGATTCGATCAGGGATGTATACATCTTTGTGTGCTTGTAAATAGGCACACTCACAAGCCCACAATCACAAGTACCAACAGAAGATAAGTCATGATGGGCTGTGGCTTCTCCCTGCCTCACAAGCCAATTACCTCAGAAAAATGAATGTTGATACGAGTTAGCAGAGATGGCTAAATTGAAGTGCTTTAATTAAAGAAATGAATACAATTAAGTGTTGCTGCTTGGAAACTGCTTTTGGACTTTGTGGTGGGGGAGAAAAAGAAAATTTGACTTTAGGGTTTGCTGATTGGATAGGTTTGTTGTTATAGGAATGGCTAGTATATACTATATTATTATGTAAAAGTAAAAAGTCATTATTTTCCTTTTTCTTCTCCCTTTTACCCTACATGTTTTCCCCTTTCCCTTTTCCTTCCCTATTTCCCCATTATTTTTTTATTTTTTCTTTGTATTTTTTGTATTTGATGTTGTGATAAACTAATAAAAATACTTGAGTCAAGACAATTAAAAAAATAAGTAAATGCCTTGTATGCTTGTGATTATTGAAATGCTAATAAAGTTTTAGTGCCTGTGAGGGTAGCTGGTTGATATTCAGAGAGTGATGAAGATCAGGCTCACCTAACAAGAGCTGAAATATTGCTTATTCCAGCTTCTTGAGAGAAAAGCAGAAATTCATGCAGGAATGATTAGAGTTCCAGAAAGAGGTTCCTGCCTTCTGCACATGGGAATTAGTGCCATAATATTGCTTAGGGGATCAAGGTTTCAAAGCTAATAAAAACTGGAAGAAACCCCAAAAGTGGGGTGGATGGGTGGAAGGACAGAAATAGAGGAGACAGGAAGGCGGGAGGCTGGTACATAGCTTATGGACTTTGGGAACATTTAAAAAACTATCTCTAACTCTTTACCAGCAGACTGTGTTGAGATTGGATCTCACACAGTCCTGCAACAGATTTCTTGAGGTTGGAAATGGACAGGTGACAAGGTGACCATTAAAAAAATGCCTTTTTGGTGATTTGGGACACAGTGTACCTTTCCATAGAGGTACAGCATGAAAGTCTTTACCAGACAAACCAGTGTTTCCTTGGAAAAAAAATCTAGGTCAGTCTTTTCCAATGTTTGGGGCTTGGTGAACAACCTGAAAGGCCATGGATGGGTTGATGAGCTGAAGAGTTTGGGTCCTGCTCTAAGTGGGTTGTATTTATGTGGCAGACATCGGTCGATGCAGTCTGGTCAATGCAGTCTGGTGCTCTTTGAGCGGAGTTTGACTTCTAGTGACATAAGTAACACATCTAGGTAGTTTTTCTTAGTAGCCATACAGAAGTGATTTGCCACTGCCTTCCTAGTTCAGTCTACACTATGGGCGTCAAACTCGCGGTGCCATGTTGCCATCACGTGACACTTTGCGGTGTTATTCCCCTTCGCAGGGCTGGGGTGGGCGTGACCTGTGCATGATGCATCCGGCCCACAGGCCACCAGTTTGACACCCCTCATCTACACCAGTGGTGGGATTCAAATTTTTTCACTTCTGTGGGTTCTGTGGTCATGGCAGGGGAAGGAGACTGTAAAATCTCCAGTCAGAGGTGATANTCCAGAACTGGTCAGAAGCTGCTGAATACACCTCTGATCTACACTCTTGGGATTTTTTGACGGTCTCCACTTTTCCAAGTGTTCTTCCAAGATCAACCACGCGGGATCATAGTGCCACAGTAACAAAAATATTTTTTAAGAACAAAACCACAAGATTGCCACGTATTTAACAATATATATTTAATATATAATTTCTAGATCAGTACATTCAGTTTAATGTGTTTTTCTTCACAAACAGAAGAACTCTTACAATAGTAAATTTCTAAAATAAATACTATTAAAATAGAGCTTCGAAATAAATATTCTATACAAAGGAAAACTTCTGTGGTAATTTTTTTCAGTCAAGGAAAGAAGTAAAGAGGGAAAACCTGGACTGCTCTCTGTAAAGATTAATAAAAAATAACCTAACCATGCACAGAGCTCAGGACAGCAACTTGAAAAAGCAGCTATTTTACTTTGCTAAAGCAACAAGAGACAGAAATAGCAAGTGCTGTGCCACTGTGTGCTCACTTTCCGTCTCCTTGCTTTGTATAGAATTATGCTGCCGGGCATGTCTTGGAAGAAATAATGTTTGCTCAGAACAAGGGATTGAACTATGTCCCTTACTTGGTGTGCATTCTTCTTGTTTGTCCTGTTGAAAGGTGAAGGTGCTACCCATCTGAGGGCAGCCTTCAGGAATCACCCATGGAAAGTAGGGGAGGAAGATCAAGGAGAAGACACCTTTAGCATCTTTCACCACTGGCCATTCAGAAACTGGTAGCCAGCTGTCAGGAAGGCCGCAGGTTCCTTACTTTTCCCATGGGTTTAATCTATGTAGATTGCACTTTTGATGCTCCTGAACAATTTCTTTGTGAACCAGAATCCAGCCTGACCAGCCGGGGGAGAGTGTAAGGAAGTTCCCTGGATTAGCCAGTCAGATCTTAGTTTCACATAGATGTAGCGGTTCTGTCTTTATAACCCTTGAGAGGTTGAGGTGGTCAGAAGAGGGCTAGAGGAGAAGAGGATCGGCTGTAGAACAGAAAGGGCAAAGGGTTGAGGGAGGCAGGAGAGGAACTTTTCAGGCAGAGCGTTCAAGAAGACTATCTCAAAGGAATAGTGTGAAGCAGTTCAGGGTCTTCTTGGGCTGGACTAACCCAGAAAGTTTTCAATGCTCGGCAAGAATGTTGTCAGTGGTGTTGCTAGGTCTCGAGGAAAGAGCCGTAGAAACATGCGGACTGACTGCTTGACAAGAGGGCTAGGCAGAAGGAGGGGGAAGCTGTGGAGGCTGGCAGCTGAATTCTGCTTGCATTTTCAGAGTCTCCCTTTCCATGGTCTTTTTTCCCCACATAATCCATCTCCAGTACGTTGATACCGATAGGTTAAAAAACAAGCTTCAAAAACCCACACAGTAATTTTAAGTGGTTTTCAACTATGTACAGTAACAATAAAAGCCCCAAGTTTTATTTCTTAAAAAAAAAGTCTAAGAAATAATAAGACAAATGTAAAAGGTCAAAATGTGGACCCACCAGTTTGGATGTTCTGCTTCTTTGTCTGACTTAAGAGTGCTAGAATTTACTTTAAAAAAAAAGATATTGCTTGATCAGTAGTGCTGCACACTAATAGGAACAAGAGACAGCATTTTCAGTGTAGTGACCTCCAGATGTTTTACACATTAGTTCCCCTGCTGTCAGGAGGATATGGAGATAAAGTTTTATTCAATTCAGAGGATACTACTTTGAGGAATGCCATAACAAATGGTTGGATAGTGCTACTTCATTACCATGAATATTGATAGGGATGAATTCATTCAACAATATGTTGGCTAAGGTTCTCTTTTTTTTCCCCTCACTCTGCCCCCACCCCCATGCCCCTGTGATTCTCTCAAGTATTTGTAAGAACATCCATAACACACGTTGAGCAGAATCCAGCAGGAATTTGTAATCTCTACTGAAATGAATGGAAGAAGAAAATGCTTGAAGATTCCCCCCCCCCCCCCCCCCCCNCCCCCCCCGCATTCATCTCAATGGACAAAGGTTTCCAACGGATCCACCCAGTGTCTCCTTGCTAAGGCTAATCTCAGACATCCAGGACTCATAGAACAAATTGTTTTTCCTATAAAATAGAAGAATGGGAACGTATAAAAATATTAAAAATAATTTCCAGACAAATCTACCTTTCTAAACAAATCTTCCCATCATGAAAAAAAGTCAGCATATTGTTCTACCTGCTTATCCCTAAAATAATAATAAAATTGGCCTCCTTTCTCTCTACATAGTTGATTAATTTTGAATAAAGAAATCGTACTTGGTTGAAAAGGTGCCATGGATTTTTCTTTTCAAATTAAAGAGAGAAATACTCTTCATTTTTACAGACCAGCTTTTTACATGCCTGTCTTTTCCATTTGTTGTGTGGTGTCATTGACTTCCTGTTTAGCATCTTGTAATAAGGTTAATCCACTGGCCTTGAGCAGGGATCCTTCCCACCTAAAAGGCATTTTAACAGCCTTTGTTGCTGTCCAAGTACAGAGATTAACCTTCCCAACCTCCAGCCCTTCAAATATATTCCACTCCTGTTTTCTCTATGCCTCCCAGTCAGCACTGGAGCCACAGAACTTGTCATCCAACCTACCCAGGGGGCACCAGTTTCAGGAAGTTTGATATTGATAGATGATATCTGGAAAGGGGTAGCTGACAAAAACTGTAGGCACATTGTCAGAAATATGCCCCTCAAGCTTATTTTTCCCTCCACACAACACTTTAAAAAAATGTTAGCAAGCCTCCTGCAAGAACAGCGGCATGTTACTTTATGGAAAAAGAATTAAGCAGCAACTGTCTAATCTGAGAAATAAAATAGTGAGTGTATGCTGGTTTTGTCAAAACAATTCCATTTCGAAGAGAGTTTGGGGATTGTGCTGACCCACTTCTAACTGTCCCAAGATACTCAGATATATTGTGCTTGGTTTGGATTAATCCTTCAGATGCAGAGCAAAGGCTAATTCTTAAGCTTCAGCTCAAGCATCTCTATCATGTGATTTAATAAAGTATAATTTATATCAGGAGAACTGAACTGCTTATATTTATCCTGAAAGTACTGTTGAGATTAGTTCCCTTGAAACTTATGCTCAGTTTTCCTTCTTCTTCTTTTGCGTAGCAGGATCTTATTTGTGCAATAAAAATGTGCAATAATGATCAAGCAACATAATGGATTATTTCAAATGTATGTTCAGAATTTTCTGCGTCTGAAATGCAAACAGGGGCTTAAAGTCCCAGAAACTCTCTCGGTTGGGCACTCTCTGACCAAGTTGGGCCATAGCTTTCAAACTTGTTCCAGCACTGAAACATCAAACGCCTTATATTACCATTTGCTCCTACTTGACCTGAATGGATAGAGTTCAGGCTGGTGGCTGCTGGTTTGAATTCTCTGTGGAACTTGTAAAAGGGAATGAATTCCTCCTCCCCACCATTTCTGTTACAAGAGATCAAGAAACACTTAATAAGGAAGTAATCCATCAGTTAGAATATATTCTTTGTGGTGATCATTCTAAAAAGAACAGAGAGAGAGGGAGGGAGGGAGGGAAAGAAGATAATCTTGGAAAAGAATTGGGATATTTGCTCTGTTATTCAGACTTTCAAGACTGTGCCTTAATGGCAGTAGAATCAACATGAGTTAAAGGTAGCGCTAATCCAGGTGTTAAGCTCACCCAGGGCATTTAAACCTCTACAAGGAGGGCGCAGAATGCCCTGTCCTTGAATCTACCCATCTGATCAGCCCTGAACCCTTTATTCAAGTTTGAATACTCTGTTGAAGCTTAATACCTGAGAAGAGCTACTGATTTCTACATATTCAGAAAGATTATTTTTAAAAGGAGTACTCTCACAACGTACAGACACAACAATGACAACAACAAAACCAGGCGGTAAGGAACATTCTTGTTAAAGCCTTGAGGGAAACCTAGCCCTTACTGCCCATAACCTATAAATATGTTATTTGGATGGTGGCCCTGAACTGAAGTCCTGCTTCCATCTGCTGATGTACATGCCAAGCCTACTTCTGGATTATTCTTGCAATCTCTAGATAGATCAAACTGCCAGGACTAAGGACTAGGAGAGGAGATGTCTTTAAATTGCTCTATGTTGTCTGTTTTGGCCCTTGCACTGCAAAATATCCATATCCATATCCATATCCATATCCATATCCATATCCATATCCATTTCCTTCCTTCCTTCCTTCCTTCTTCCCTCCCTGCAAAAGGCTGACATATGTTATACTTTGACATAGGTGACAAAACACCCTTCCTGTTTTCTTTTCCCATTCTGCACTTCCCAAAATCTCCCCAGCAGTCAAAAAGATTTCTCCAGTCTGCTGTCAGCCTTCCCATCCGGGGACGCTTTACAAATCACGCTGTTTGTGTTTTTGCACCGGCATCCAGGCCGACTCACTTGGTCATAGCATCGCTGTGATAGCTTCACGCAGCCGGTGGCTGGCAGGTAGCACAGCAAGCAGGGGAAAACCAGGGAGAGGGCGCTCATGAAGGACCAACGGGCACAGCAGTTCGAGTGGGAGCAAGAGCAGGGGTGGTCTGCGCAGGAGCCCTCGTCATCCTCGTTGGTGCAGTGGTAGAATATGCCCTTCACCAAGCACATGCAGGTGGAGTAATTGACCAGGTTCTGGGCTGAGCACAGACATTCCTGCTTGCACACCCAACACGACGGCAGAGTCCTAGGCAGGGCACATTCCTTACACTTGCATTTTCCACAGGCTTCACACAGCAAAAAGTGCTTGTCCAGTTTCAGAGAGGGGAGTCCTTTCAGATCCAAGGGCTTGCAGTGAACCGCCTTGGGCTGAAGCCGAACTGCTCTTGGGGAGGACTGGTCAGCCACAGGAGCCGGGACCATGTGGTCCAAAAGCCTTTGATCTGAGGATGTGCTGCTGCTGCTGCTGATGGAGCTGGGCCGCCCACTGAAGGAGATCCATGGATGGGTGACATCTTGTTCACACCGGGGTGGAAGGGTGGGCTCGTGGTGGCTCCGGGGAGGCTTCTGAGCAACCAGTTGAGCCAGCGTGGGATTGTCAATGTAGTCGTTCTCCATATGTGTGGTCTTCATCTGGTCGATAGGCAGGATAGTCAAGGGATGTTGCAATCTGCCATAAGGGATCCGGCTCTCTAGAAGAGGCTGCACCATGGTAGAACTGGGGGCCACAGTCATGTTGTGAGGCATTCGAGGCTCCATTTTTTTTTTCAGGCTGCTTTTAAGTGTCCTGAAAAAAAGTAGAATAAAGAGAAAAGAGGCTGAGATATTATCCATTGCTGTCAGAGTTCCAACAAAGAACTGAGCTGTTCCTCTGCTAGGGTTGTCCCAGGGTCAATCTTGGCAGTTTACAGGTTAACTCTTTGGAGTGTTGTCAGTCCCATAGATGAGAAGTGACAGTGTGGTTGTGCAAGTGGAGTTGGGATGGCTCTACACCAGGGGTGGTCAAACTCTCATTGTCACGGCATCGTCACGTGACGTATCACGGGTTTTTTCCCCCTTCGCTAAACCAGGCATGGGCATGGCCAGCGCATGACTCATCTGGCTCCTCGGCCATAAGTTTAACAGCTCTTCTTTACACTATGGTGGCATCCCAAAAAACCTGAACTACAATCCCACCTCCATGGGATTTTTAATATTGGGGGAAAGGAGGAAAAAAAGCATACCTATTGTTGTTAAGAAGAAAAAAAGACAGAATAACTAGCATGGCATAAGATAGCTAGTCTAATGCAGGCACCCAGGTTCTTGGGAACCCTGCTTGGAGACTCACCAGTCACTCACTCTCTCACAATATCTCACAGGGCTGTTTTTGTGGTAAAAAAAATGGGACAAGGAGTACTAACAATAAGTAGCTAGGACAAATGACTTCTGCAGCACTAGGACAGTGATGGCTAACCTTTTTTGCACCGAGTGCCCAAAACGCATGCATGCAAAATCCCAAAATGCAATGCACGCGCATTCCCTGCATGCCCCCTGCCCCCTGCGCATGCGCGGCAGAGATCCAAAGACCAGCTGGCCGGTGGGAGTTGCATGCGCATGTGTGGCGGAGCTGAGCTGGGGTGACAGAGAGGTCTCTGCATGCCATTTCTGGCATGCGTGCCACAGGTTCACCATCATGTCACTAGGAGCTGTCCATCTAGAAATTCACCTTCTGTGAAGACTTCAAACCAATGTGGCTTCAGTGTGCAGGGATCCCTATCTTTTTTAAGCCATGGGGACAATTTCTTCATGACCTCTACAAGAATTCTTTTTCATTTTTAAAAAATCTTTCTGATCAAAATTGTGGGAGTCAGTATCTAAATTTAATGAGTAACTGCATTGCACAGGTTGCTTCTCTAGGGAACCTTTGTAGACACACATGTATGCACACATACTGGAATTAAAAGGGATCTTCTGGAATTAACCTGATTTCTATGAGGAGTCTCTTCAAATATGACCTAGCACAGTGGTGGCTAACCTTTTTGGGTGCCTGTGCTGAAAATTGCGTGAGTGCTCATGTGCGCTTGCTCACATACCAGCATCCAGAAGGCAGCCCCTCCTCCCCATCCCCTGTGCATGTGTGCATGATCCCCTCCACTGCTTCCTTACCTGCACTGAGCATGCCTCCCAGCTGATTTTTCGGCCTGTTTGAGGCCTTTTTCGGCCTCCCAGAGGCTCGAGGGAAGTCTCTGNCAGAGGCTCGAGGGAAGTCTCTGCAGCCTCTGGGAGGCCAAAAAAGGCCTCAAATGGGCCGAAAATCAGCTACAAGGCACGCTCATGCACAGTGCAAGTAATTTTGGCCGGGGTTCGTGTGCCTGCACAAATGGTTCTGTGTACCACTTGTGGCATGCGTGCCATAGGTTCGCCATCACAGACCTAGCAGAAGAGAGAACTTAAATGGAAAGCTACATGTTCTTTAGGGATTAGTTGAAATAAAAGAGGTGTACAGATATTGCCAATAGTTTTCTGCAGAGTGCAATAAAATGAGTGGGATAGGATTAGTTTGTCCTATGAACCTGGAGCGCAGAATTGGAATCAAGAGTCTTAAATGGAACTATACTATTGAGTTAACGACACTGATTCTTGCCATAGAAATTCTGGGCCTGCTGCCCACAGTGCCATCTGTCAGCCTTAGTTTTCTAGTCTCTAAATAAGCAGACTAGTTATGATGACTCATTTGTTGAATCCGTACCCAGTTTCTGAAGGTCCAAAAGTAAAAGATGATAAATTAAGAGGAAATGTTCAAATGCATACATAAATATCCCTAAAATCCAGCCAAAAAAAAAGCGCTGCCAGCTTATTCAGAAGTATCTGTGAACGGAAGAAGGGAATAGTAATGTCATTCATTGCTCATCACTCTTAACTCATTCACAGGTTAAAAAAAAGGTTGGCCATGAATATATGCTAGTCAACTGGATGCCCTCCAGATATGTCAAGATTATACTTCTCAGAATTTCCAGATAGTGATCATGTAAGATTGGAGCATGTAATCACTGCACATCTTGAGGGCACCAATTTGAGAAAGGTCCCCCGCATAAATCAAGGTACAGATGCTCTGATTCTAGAAGACATGGAAAATACGGAGAAGGAGAGTCTCAATTTTTACATCAACAGTATCCAATATGTGTTCTCGAGCCTTGGTTTTAATCTCTCCAAATGCCAATTCATTTTAAATGACTGATTTCATAGAGTTAAAGAACTGGAATGATCTCAGCTGTCTTCTACTCCATTCTCCTGCTCAGGACAGGATCTGCTAAAGCATTTTGCATAGGTAGCTATCCAGTTTCAATTTGAAATCTTCTGGTGGAAGGATACATGCCATTTCATGAGGCTATTTATTCCACTGGTTAAAAATAAAAAACTCTTACTGTCAGGCAGTTCTTCTTAATATCTAACCTGAATCTCTTTCCCTGAGATTTTAACTCATGGGTTCCAGTTCCTGCCCTCTGAGGAAACAGAGAATAAGTCCACTTCCCTATGATAACCCTGAAAATCTCCTAATAGTGAAACCTTGATAGCCACCCCCAACCAACCAACTCCAGTTCAGCAATTTTTTTTAGACTATGATGCTGAATATTAGACATTCAATTCCAAGCAAGGCAAGACTCTAGCTGAGAAGAGTGAAATAATTATTCTACCTGACCTGGTCTCCATGCTCCTCTTTACATATCCGAAAATAACAATGCCAGGGTATTAAAATCTTCCATGAAAACCTCTCTGCATCCTACTATCAGGAGATAGTCATGCTAAAACATACAGGAGAGCCATCTCCAAATGGGAGTTCTGGATTTTTGAAGGAACTCACCAGACAGATCCATTTGGCTTCAGTGTTGATTCTGACATTAAGCCAACTCTAAGTCTCTCCCAAAATCTTTGGATTTCATGGACTTGAACTTTATAATGTCCACATGTCATCGCTCTCCATTTTGATGAAGACTGAATGGATTATAGATAATGACTGGTTTGATTTTTTAAAGAAGTTTGTGCCAAGCTCAAATTTTACTGCTCTAGGATGGGCTGGAAGTAATTCATTCACTCAATCAATAAACCAGAAGAATAGCCATTTTCTAAATCAGCTTTTATACTAGAATGCCTCATATATACTTTGGAATTAGAATGGTACTGATATCTGGAGCAGCAGAACAATGATTCCTTCCCCACCCTTTCCCTCAACTTCTTACCTGCCAATCATTGCATAGTACATGGTGACTATGTTTGCATGTAACTTCAGACTTTCAGTAATTTCCAACCCTAACCATTGCACCACCATGGTTCTTACCAAGAAATACATTGAGTTTCTTCTTAGTAGTTTCCTTTATTGTATCATTTAATTTGTTTGTTTGTCTTATTTGTATCCTGCCTTTATTATTTTTATAAATAACTCATGCTGGTGAACATATGCACGATACCTTCCTCCTCCTATTTTCCCCACAATAACAACTGTGAGATAGGGTGGCCTGAGAGGTGACTGGCCCAAAGCCACCCAACCAGCATTCATGGTGAAGGCTGGACTTTCTGACCTACAGACAGAAATTTAGCCAAACTAAAGCAAGTACTTGCTTCATTGAAGATATACTTTGAGAACTCCTAGGGAGGAGATATCTTGACCCTCTACCTTGCAACTGAACTATCTTAACTTCACTGTTCCTTGCTCCTCTGGAATGCAGCCCCTCCCTCCTGGCAATCCAGACTACATTCCACCACAGTTTGTGACTTTCCCATTTCTTCTGACAAACTTCCAACAAGCAAAGTCAATGTGACTTCCAACAAGCAAAAATTAATGGGTGAAACCAGATTTGCTTAATGACCCTATGATCTGCCAAGGCAATTCACTTAATAGACATGGCAAAAAAGTTCATAAATGCATGACTCACTTAATGACCATATTGTTTAGCAATGGACATTCCAGTCCTAAATGTGGTCACAAAGTCAAGAATTACTTGCATAACCTAGTAATGAACCCAAGTTCAATCATACCAAACTTTGGGCTCTCTTTCCCTCTTTATTCCAGAGCATGGCCAAGACGAGATTGGAAAGTCTCTTTTTAGAATAAGCCACAGATTAACAATGTACATAAACTAAACTCTCAGTAACATTAACTATGTATTTTTAAATCCTCTGCTTATGAAATTGGCTTAATACCTCATCTCTGAGTATTCAGAGTTTATAGTTTGGAAAGTACATTCAGATGTGATTAATCTACAATGGAAAATTCCAAGTTCTTTGCTATGCTTGCATCAGAGGAAATGCAGTGTGCAGCCCTAACATGTGCTGCAACATGTTCTCGCAATGCTAAACCAAGATAGGAGAAACTGTGGTTATGGTCCAACTTTCATCAGCCCCACCCAATTGGCCCATTTAATGGTGAAGGTGGAAGATGGGAGCTGATGCCCAAGAACTTCTGGAAGGCCACAGGTTGCTGAATCGGGGGAGGGGGGCATAATGTATTTTTTAACTGCAAACATAGGCAAAACATTTTCTCTTCCCAATTAAAAAAAACCCCAAATATAAATTCCTTAAAAGCATATTCTTTAGACTGAACATTAGTCCTCTGACTGTTTTGCAAAAAGGGAGCATAATGGCTGAGCTGCAAATCAGAGCAGGACACAAAATCCTTTAAAATATTCAGACTATTTTTTCATCCAAACACCAAACACCACATAATATTTGGTTTAAATGCTGTTTACTAGCCAATCCCTTTATTGCTAGTCTCTAATTTCATTGGAAGAGTGCAATTTATACTGGAGCCCATCCAGAGATTCAACTGTAGGGGAGGACATGAAACCACAGGAAGCAACTAAACTTAAATCAAAGAACGGAAATGGCTTGGTTCAAATTTAGAGAGTACACATTGTTTTCTGGTGGAGTTGCCACTTCCTTGCAGTGACCTTTAGATTCTTTATTAATTATGTTTTTTTTTAAAAAAGAGGCAAGCAACCCCAAGCATTCCTAGCAAGGACTGAAGAGAAGCTGTTGAAATCTGCAAGCTGAAAAAGAGAACTGGAGGGAAACACCAGTTCAGGGACGGACTGAGTAAACATGAGAACTCATGGGGAGAGAGAAAAAGAGCAAGAACTCCAGTCAACATCCAATGAGACTTAAAAATCCCTCATTTGAGCTACATCTTGATTTCCATCCCATTAAATCCAAACTCAGTTTCAATGCATGCTGTGAATCAGGCTTCTTCTCCCTTGCTTTGTGTAAGCCAGGCATACTTATCAGCAACTCAAATGCCATTTCTAGCCTTTGGCCTTGCCTCTTTGCTGGAATGTTAGCTGGACTACTTTTTTTTTTTTGGTTGGTCTTAAAAGCCAGAATGGTTGAAACCCTTGTTTGGCCCTTCAATAACACTCCCCCAGTTTAGAAAAAGAAACATGTATTTTTGACGAGCTGCACAAGTGGGTGGGTTTGTGATGTTGTAAACTCCAGCCAATCAGAGCACAGGATAGCCGATTTCTGCTGCAAACTGGCAGAACTGGTTTCTCCTCTGCTGGAACGCCGGAGAGGGAGTCCTATCCCAAGACACAGAATGGCAGGCCTGCTTTTTCAGTGACCCTGACCGGGAAGAACAGTCTGCATTTAGGTTTGAGTTGAACCTGAGAATCTTCAGCTCACTCTACTCACTGAGGGGTGGAGACAGAGGAGGCAGAGAGTAAATCAATATTAGCTGACTGCGAAGACAATAACAACATTTGTGTTGAAATTGTTTGGCGCTGTTTGACTCATTTTCTAGAGCTCGGGGCACTTCCAGTATGAACTAGGAAGGAGCCAAAAGGTAGGGAATTAAACTGGTCTTGCAGATATTATGTATTCATTTTTAGGATTACTTACTTGGCTGGATAATGAGAACCTGATAACAACAAGCCTTGTGCAATGGGAGGAACAAGACAGAAGTTATTTCACGTCAACAGTGAAGAAATTGCTAGTGGCATTGCCCTTTATGACAATGTTAAATTTTTAACAATAGTTTGACTTCTTCTGTTATTCAAANTAGTTTGACTTCTTCTGTTATTCAAAATAAATCCCTATCTGGAACTGACTGATCACTTAAAAGTTATGGATTTCAAAAGCCTGTTTTCTCCAGGAACGCTGCTAAGCTCTTAAAGCAACCAAGAGCTCCTTAGGAACAAAATGAGCTTAAAGATTAAATTTGCATTTTCTTTTTGCTGCAAGTTCCAATCTGAAAAAATATATTTAAGGTAATTATATTGCTATGAGCATTTATTTCAGTTTTGTGTAGGCTTTCGACTTAAACAACTCTAAACAACTAACAACCTGTTAACACAAAATCATCTATAGAGGCAATACAATTTTTAAAAGTGTATTGCTGTCTTGCATTCATAACTCATCACCAAATGCCCCAAGGAAGAAGATGGGTTTTGACCTGCTTCCCAAAGGATAAAAGAAGGGGGGCTTAGAGTAGGCTAATTGTTTTCTTGGGTCAACAAAGGATACTTTCAAGATTGAAAGCTTAAAAATGTGTATTGTATTTGTGGACAGCTGGTTTTCATCCCTGATTACTGATGACAGATATGTTGATTGAGGTTGATTAAAAAAAAACTGAAATTAAGCTGGATAGCTATCTGCTCTTTATTCCAGCATGGACAGAATCAATAAATCAAGCTTTAAAAGAAAAGACTGAATGTGTAACTTCAACACGCATATTATATTTTAACATGGTAGGGTTTGAAATGCATACTACATTAACAAAATTAGTAATAATTACTTAATTACTAAATTATTATCACCCAGCATGAACTGGACACTGAAAACCATAGCCATGTAAGAAGGTGCTTAAACACCATGACCATGAAAGGTGCTTAAACAACCATTTTATCTTGTCTTATACTTATTTGGAACAGAAGTGAGAGAAAGTGAATTTGAATATTCTATTAGTTTTAAAGGTATGGTCATCTTGGAAGAGCTACCTATCATGCAGTCTCTGCCCATCTGAAATAGATTTGAAGCAGCGTATGCAACATGATGCATTCAATCATTTTGGGGACAATAAAGGCTTTTCTACTTATGCCCTGGCTTTCAGCAAAGATGTCTCAAAACTGTCCTTGCACCTCAGTTACAGGGATTATGGTACACATTATTTGGTACCTCTGAATTCCATCTTCGCCTTCAAACAACTCAGACAGAGGTGGGCTTGTTCAGGCCTGCTTAGCCTCAGAGATGAAACCATATCAGGAACCTTCAGGTCATTCAGAGAAGTGTAAGGTGGTCACAATAATCAGCATTGGAAGGAGAGGGAGGCATCAAGAACACAAGGAACAGATGAGAGACAAGTTATGCATGACAAGTTCTGCTTTAAAGAATAAGACTTTATTATACAAGAGATGGAGTAAATCACCCATATGAAATATCAACACAATCTTGTTGCAATTTGCACACTTCAGCTCTGGTAGAGTTGGACTCAGGTAGCAGTAATATTGTGAAATATATTACTTCTAACTTAATATTAAGTTTGCTGGAGAGAGAGAGGAAGCTGATGTTCAAAGGAATAAATTAGATCTTCCCAGAACTGTTCTGGTGATGTTCTGACCATTCCCAAGATGCTTTCACCTCAAAACAACTCTTCTGAGTTTGAAACGGATGTTTTGTACTTTCAAGGGCAAAACACATTTGGAATGGTAGGAATAAAGGCTTTGAATTCAGAACAGAGCACTTCAAACATTTCAAATGCAAAGTCATTTGTACATCCTTAATAAACAACATTAGCAGAATCTGAATATTTGGAAAACTTGCAAGACTCCAATGAAAATATGGGGCTCTTGTTCACAGAAGAGAAAAATAAGATATAGAATTGAATCAAGAATTATCAATATTTTGAGAGGAACAATAAATAACAGGATTCAAGAAGCTTACTTTTAAAAATTTATTGGCCACCCAACTCCAGTGGACTAGATAGAGATGGCCAACTCCAGAATGTCTCTTAGTAGCTTAGAATAAAAAAAAAGAAAACAATAAAAAGAAAATTATGCATCTGAGCAAACCACATTTTATATGCCAGCCCGTTGATTAGATTGAGTGAATGGTACTATAGACTCAGAGTCTTTGCAAACTAGATATTTTGTGTGTGTGTGTGTGTGTGTGT
>AZIM01000763.1:52248-63080 GCA_000516915.1 Ophiophagus hannah
CTATCTCCCGAGGGACTCAGGGTGGCTTACGTACTAAAAACAACAACAACAACATCAACAGCAAAGACCAACAAACAAATTAAAAATCAATTAAATCAAAAAGCTGAATAAAAACTACAATTTAAAAATAATCCCCAACACCCCATGTCAGTCCAGGCATATGCATTTATACTAAGCAAAAAAGCCATAAATAAATACATAATTTAAAATTTTTTAAAAAAATTATTCTTGGACCAACTGTCCTGAATTCAGTTTTCAAAGAATGGTGGTGAAGGTGCTGACTTAGAAACCAGGATACTATGAGCTCTAGTCCCATTTTAGGCATGAAAGCCGGCTGGTTGACTTTGGGTCTCTCTCTCTCTCGCTCTCTCTCGCTCTCCCTCCCTCCCTCCCTCCCTCTCTCTCTCCTCAACCTACCACACAGGATTGCTGATTGTGCAAAAAAAGATGAGGATGAAGGAGTATTATATGTATATTCATCACATTGAATTACTTATAAAGGAATAAAGGTGGGATAAAATTAAATAAATTTCATTCCTCCTCTATGGTTCTAGAGAAATATATTTTAGTGTAATTGAATGGATGGAGTCAGAATGGCCACGTCCAAAGTCCCTTCACCCACCTAACATAACCATTACTGAATTAGCATGCCTAGAGAGTAAGCAACATTCCCAAATCTGGGTCATCCCATTTTTTAAAATCTTCATTTTCCTTCATTCCTGATGAAGGCTATGCTGGTTGAGGGCAAATGGGAAACAACTGAAGGGACCCAAGTTGGCAGGGCCAGCTCTAGACATTTAGGCCACCTGAGGAGAGTCATATTCTGGTATGCTCATGGTTTGGTTCATCTTCTCATTTTGTTACTAATTTCAAAAAGGCACTCTCTTTTTTCTTAATTATATTTAATGCTCAAGTTCACAAATTGGCTCAAGGAGTATACTGTTACTTCTTTTCACTATTTTACTGTGTTTTTCAGAAGTCTTTAGTTTTTGTACCCCCCCCCCCAAAGTCATGGCACTCCTAGCCTGGTGCCCACTCGGTCTTTGCCTAAAGCTGGCCCTGTGGGGAAGCTAATACTTTTGGCAGGTTCTTCAGCTCTGTGTTAGTCTGGACACCTGGAAGGAGGATTGAATGGAAGATGCAATTACCAAATTGTGCTTTAGAATCAAATAAAGCTTCTGCACATTGGATTTGTTTCTGTTTTCTGATAATATAATGATGAGCACTTGGCATTGGGTTAGTTTGTGGCAAAATATGTTCAAACTAACATGTATTGTCCTTGATGTTAGTAGGGAATGAAGCATATAATATAAATGTGACTAAGGCAGCACGTTAATTTACATTTTATTTAATATGTGAATGAAATACAAAAGACTGTGGTTTGGCGAGAAATAACAAATAGAGCAATAATTAACTGAAACGAAAGAAAATGTATCTGAAAGAGAGGAGATGAAGGAAAGATGTTAGATATCAGAATGAAGGTCTTATCCTGTGGATCATTGCTGATAAAAAAAGTACAGGGAAGTGAAGGGACAGCCTTAATTATAAACAAAAGAGTTAAAAGGTTTGTGAGAAACTGTATATGTCATTGTTACAAAAATAGCTGGTCGTCTTTGTATATAATGCTCCCATGAATAGGAAGAGCCAGAGATGAATTTTGGGGGAAAATGTGTAATGTTTTGAATGAATGTGATCCAGATGTAAAAGAGTATTTTGGTAAGTGGTGTAGATAGGTAGGAACAAAATGAGATACTGCATAAAAATGGGTTTAGGCTAATTGGAGTACCCAGATTCAGAATACACTTAGATGAATAATTATTTAGAAAGAGTTCTGTTTGTTTCAAATATGTGATTCTGGAATAAATATTATGTATATATGGAAAAAGAATGAATATAAATCTTAACATTGTAATCAATTTGCTCGCTAATGATGAGATATTGACATAATTAGTGAAATATACAGTGATCGTGAGAAATTTTGAACCTGGAACAAAATATGTTTTATTTTATTAATCTCATTTTAACAATGTGAATCTTGCAAGAAATAGACATTAAAGAAGTGAAAGAAAGGAGAGTGCACATTGGTCTGCAAAAAGTTATTTTACATGAAAAAGTCCCAACAGAATAAAATAAATAAAAGTGGACATAAGGGAAGAAAATGTAAATGATGAATGTAACACGGTAAAAAGATTATACAGTATTATACAGTGCTTCAGAAATTTGTGGATTTACTGTATGGCAATGAAAAGGATGAAAAAGGATGATGAAGTGAAAGAAGCTGTGGATGAAAAAAATATATAAGAACATTATTGCTGAAAAACATGAGGTTAAGAGAAAGATGTATGTGTACAGAGAAAAAAAAGAAGTTGGAAATATGGGCAAAGAAAATTAAAAATACTCAATAATAAAAGAGGCCAGAGAAATTACAGAGCATTTTTGATGGAAACAAAAAAAGTGGAAGTTGGGGAAGAGGCCCAAGCAAGAAGCCTCCATTGGAAGAAATTGAACTAAAAAGGAAATTGATGAAATTATTAGGGTTGAAACTGAAGTGAGGGAAAGACAGAAAGAGAATTTTAGAGATCTTTATGAGAAGAGTAGTGATATGCTAAAGTGTGGAATTGAAAGCAGCACTATAAATATTAGTGACAAAAATGCAAAGAGAATATTGAAAAAATGTTAAGACTATAATTGGAGATTGTAAAACATGAATGTGACTTGCTTATACCTTAACTTGACAAGTTGGTTAATATGCATGTGAAGATTTATTTAATAATTATATGGTTTGGTTAGCAAATTATTTAGTATCGAGAAGGAATTGTTGCTGAAAATTAGAATTCAACCAATGTGTCGGAGTGGAATATTCTGATATTATTTAATGGAATTTAACAATAGGTATTATCTGAAATGAATATTCTGAGTTCGTTTATCATTTTAGTGCCTAATGGTAGTACTTTAAGAGCCAGCTGAATAATCCTGAGTGATATTACCTGTAATAGGAATGTTGTTTACAGGAACTCAATAAAATGTGACTCTTCTTATCTGAGCAGTTGGGTGTAAATGAAAACATCTGCAAAAGGCATATGATTCCATCCTAAAATGATTCAGAAGGTAGTTGGCTGGTTAATTAATAATTAAGGGACCACATGTCCTGAAGCCAACTATCACAGATGGTAGGTCAGTACGCCCAACAACACTCCAAGCAACAAACAAGAATGACTTTGACTAAGTTGGAATAGCTGGAAAGCAAAAGCAAGGCAAGGCACCCTCGCATGGAAAACAAGTAGCCCAGAAGAAATATTGCTGAAGATGTACCTTTATTCCTTTTCCTTATTTGGACAGTTTGCACCTGAACCTCAAGAGACTTTCAATGCTATACTCTGGTTTACCTCTGCTTTCTTGAACTCGGTGAATGTACTGATGCTATTGCTTGTCTGGGAGTCTACCAAGGCAACAGCTTTTCACTTGGAACTCAGTCTCTGTCCCCAGAGAAAGCAGAAAGGACCTGGAAAACTTCATTGTGAAGATGTGGGATAGGAGGGGTGGGGGGACAGAGAGAAACAGCACTTCTCCTTCAGATGTTTATTTAATCTGACACAGACCTCAAGCAATCAGTTCGTTTTATGGCCTATTTGATAACTGCCAAACTTGGGGCAGTGCCTTTTAAGGGAAAGGCTAGATTATATGGCCTGGTTTGTTAAGGGCACCTTGAACGAAAGCCATAGCTCGAAAAGTCAAGAGAGCAGCTTTGTGTGCCATAAAGTTCTTCTCTCCCAAAGCACTTTCCAGAGCCTGACCTAAGACAACTGTGTGTTCTGTGGCCTTGGGGAAGGAATTAGCCTTGATCTCTCTCAGTGTTTGCTGCCTATCTAGCCATCACTAGATCCTATCCACATGGACAATTTTCATCCTATCTCCAACTTTCCCTTTCTGGTTGTTGAGGTGGTCTGAGAAGGTAGTTGTGCTGCAGCTCCAGAGTATCCTGGATGGAATGGGTTTATCCCTTTCAGATAGGATTTAGGTCTGGAAATGTCACTGGTTACACTTTTTGATGATCTTTGGCAGGAGCAGCACAGGGTTAGTGTATCCATCCTTCTCTCCACGGTTTTCGATACCATCAACCATGGAATGGCTCCAGGGCTTGGGAATGGGGGGCACTATGTTGACCTGGTTCACTTCCTTCCTCTGAGGGTGTTTTCAGTAGGTGTTGATAGGAGTATGAGGTCTGACTCTCAGTCCCTGCTTTGTGTGGTTCCACAGGGATCAGTGCTCTTGCTGTTCCTTTTGAACAGCTATATGAATCTGCTGAATCAGATCATCTGTCACCATGGATCAGGAGTGTCAAACTCAAGGCCCATGGGGTGTTTAATTCTGGCCCATGGGGCCGGCCTGGAAATAGCAAAGGACCAGCCTGTGGTCTCTGGCAGCCAAAATGGGGCACGGGGAGGTTGTCACATGAGCCCCCCATGCACCAGTTTGGCCAGCAGGGTGCTGCAGTAAGTCATCTAGGATGAAAATGGAGCACGAGGGGGGGGGCTTGCATGTCCCTCATGCCCCATTTTGGCTGGCAGGGTGCTGCAGGAGGCACCCATCCTGTCTCCCTCCCCCCAGCTGGCCTGCGGAGGAGAATTACAATGCTGATCCGGCCCTCAAAGAAATCCAGTTTGACACCCCTGCCATGGATGATATGCTAATGATACCAAATTATACAGTTTTGTCTATGGTGAGATAAGTGATACTGGGATCACCTTTTCTTGATGCCAGGAAGCTGTTAAGGCTGGATGGGAGCAATAGGTTAAAACAGCCCTGGCAAAATGAAATGATTTTGGATTCGGACTTCCTTGGCCTTGGTGAATGTTGATCATGAATGGGGATGCAATCCCTAGACCAGAGGTCTCCAAACTTGGCAANTCCCAGAATTCCTCAGCCAGCTGGCTAGGGAATTCTGGGAGTTGACGTCCACAAGTCTCAAAGTTGCCAAGTTTGGAGATCCCTGCCATAGACAGACAGGATGTGTAACTTCTGGACTTTTGACACCTGCTCAAAGAACAGGTGGCAGTCATGGTCAGGAGAGCCTTTGTGCAACTGCAGGTTGTGCAGTAGTTACATCCCTTCTTCACAGACATTCATGCTCTAGTCACCTCTTGTTTGGACTACCGTAATGCACTATACATAGGGTTGCCCTTGAAGAGTGTCCAGAAGCTTCAGTTGGTTCAAAAATGTAGTGGCCCACATAGTTATGTGTAAGTTGAGATTAGTGCACATGTCATCTCTTTTGCAAGAGCTGCATTGGTTTCTGGTGAAATTCAAGGTGCTGGTTATCATCTTTAAAGCCCTACGTGGGCCAGGTTATTTAAAGTACGACTTCTCCCCAGTTACATCTATCTGGCCAACCACAGCAGGAATGTGCTGCAGGTTCCATCTATTAGTAAAATACATCTAATGAGCCTGAGGAAAAGGGTTTTTTCTGTGGAATACCATTTCCCTGGACATAAGATTGGCCACCGCCGTTATACTTTTCTGGAAGGCTTTGAACATGTGGTTCTGTCAGCAAGCCTAGGCATCCAGGTAGAGACTGAACCAATCAAGGGGCTGTTGTGATTGTGTGGTTGCTGCCTGAAATGTTAAAACTGTAAGTTGCCCAGAATCACTGTGTATGTGTTGGACAGCCATATAACAGCAACAAAATTCTTCCATCTACCCAGCATACCACAGCAAAATTACACAGCTGTAATAAAAGAAAAGCTTTGGGTAACTAGAGTACATTTTACATGGAAAGAGCATGAACTCAATAAGATCTTCTAGTGTGCAAAACAAAATTTTTGAAGTCTAATTACCTTTTTCAGACTGCCCTCCCTCACCCTAGAAATCAGTTAACACCAGGTTTGACTAGGAAAAAGAAAATCTTGTCTGTTAACAAGGATTAAATTAGTTGGCTTCATTTCTTCTGTTTAGACACACACCCACACACACTGGTTTGAAAGGTTATGCATGTGCTAAACCAACTAGTGCGTCACTTTCTTAAGTATGTCAGTAACTGACATTCATTTCAGTCAAACAATTTAGTCTTTGGTACTTACCCTGTAAACTGTTACAATCTGCATTAGATTTCGAAAAGAAGAAAACGCATCCGAAGTTTATATGATGAGAGAATTTCCTACCCTCTGGGAATTGCATAGGACACCAAGAAGATAGGTAGGCAGTTCCAAATATTTGGTCACACCAAGCTTGAAATGGAGAAATCACTGGAGGATGTTTGGAATAAGGAGAAGATGCTAGGGTTCTTGATCATAAACAACTCTTTTGAAATGGTAGCCTCAGTGTATTCTTTTAAAAACTGTTTACAAATCATCTCTAGGACATTTTTGGGTTTGAAAATTAGTTACACTGTCTTAATTTTGGCATGTAAATTGGGAATTATATAGCAGAAGTGGTCCTTTTCGCCTTCTATTATTTGGGTTTCAGCCTCAGTTAATGACAGGGTTATTTGCAGATTAGTTGTGGGGGGTTATATTACATGGAAGAAGGGTTGCCATATGGGCTGGGTTGGTGCTCGTTTTGAGCTATGGAAGCCCTTTGAGGCAGTCCAGACAAGAAGCACAATTATGAGTACCAACTCTATTGTAAGGTTATATTAATAGAATTACAAAGCTCCTTTTACTCTCTGGTAAATAAAGGAGGGTCCCTTTTGAAATGCTTCCCATACCTCCTCTCCATCTGTAGGCTGACAAATCTTTTTTAGGCCAGTTGTCCAGTCTGTAGCTCTTTTTCCTGTCTCCCAAGGCCATTCCCACATACTATTACATCTGCTTTTAGATCTTCCCATTCACACAGAGAAGGCAATCCTTCCTGGCTGACTCCCCTGTAGATCAGTCTACCTGTGCCTGAAATTTCTGTTAGGGATGTTCTTTCTTTGATTGACCCTGTGCCCTTCTTTTGCTTTCCCAGATTTGCATACATGGAAGATGTAAGATTCCCTTCCCATTATTATGCTTTTTGATGCTAATGCAGGCGCTGCTTCCATGGCAGCAAGAACTGATAATTCAGCTTCACAGAAACAGATTAGTAAAGTTTCTACATTGCAAGTTAAATATATTTTTAAAAATGAAGGGGAGGGAATCTTTGTAATGTTGTGGCCAGGGGATAAGAAAGCAGGAAAAGCATGCTACAACTTGCCCAGGCAGAAAGCGAAAGGGAAATATAAAAATTCAATCAGCCTGAGCTTCCAATTTGAAGATTGTTCAGTGACTTGACAGATCACCATTGGATTGACTGCAGGATCATAAAAACGAGCAAAAGCAGCCTGGTAACCCAGGATGGAGCAGCTGCCTGGGGCAGCAGCCAGTTTCTGGAAGGGAGGGGTCATGCTGGGAATTATAGCCAATCAGAGCTGGGGCTGCTATGGAATGGATTGAAGCACTGGAGACTTTCTGCACTGAAAGGCTCAAGATAGCTTGGCTTGGAAAACAAGAAATGAACTGAAGCCGGAGAACATGGGCGTGGGGTGCATTTGCAATGGGCTGGGAGAAAGTGTAGGATGATGTCATCTGTTCCTGCGCTCAGGAAGTGGTGAGTAGCCCATGTTGGCAATGGGCCAGGCAAAAAGTGCACAAATGCCCTTAGGCTTGAGCCTCTTAGTGGCACTGAAGAAATACAAGGGAAGAGAATAGGAGTAAACACAAACTGTGTCCTTCTTCCTCTCTTTGTGGAAAGGCCAACAGTCTCTAAGGAGAAGCCTCCTCTGTTCATGGAGAGTTTCCATGCAGTTTGCAATACATCTGGAAATAAAAAGGCCAAAGGAAGCTGTAGGTGTGAAGAGAAATAGTGTTTTGGAGGTCTGGAGAACACAGTGAGAACCAGCCCAGTGAGTTCATCTACAGATAAACTGGTGTTTTGCACATGTAGCACATCTGGATTGCCAAAATTCAGACAACCACTACAGTGTAACTCGTTGCAGTGATGGTCTAGATTTTTGCAGTTCAGTCAGATCTGATAGCCCTAGTATTTTGTGATTAACCTTACCCACCTTGACGATCTTAAGGGAATCAATGGTCAAATATGCTCAATTGCTTCAACAAGTTGGGGTCTCTTACAGTAATAAGGGGATCAGTGTTTCTGACCTTTGTGGTTGTAGAGGCTCATGGCCTTTAAATAAAGGTTTCCTTCTTCTGGATGGGAAATAACAGTAAGTTGGTTTCTTTCAAACATCGTGGGTGACATCTGACCCTTGAAGTGGCTCCCTGACATATTTTCCTCAAGGTGTTGTACACAGAGCTGCAGGAGTGCTATTCCAAACTGACAGATGTATGTGTTTTCACTCACAGTTCTTTGCTTGGGACCCTCAGAGGTTTGTGCCACTTGTAATGTGACCTAATGTCCTTTGCTGGTGTGCAAGCCTTTTGAACACTAACTCACTCTGGGCTGGGCCCACAGCTGAGACTCTCCAAAGCAGTTGTATCTGGCTATCAGAGAGGAGAAAGGTGAATTCTTGGAGTGTGAAATGAAACAGCTGCACAAAGTACAAAGGAGGAAAATCAGCAATCTAAGTAGGTTGTAACTTCCAAAGATTAGCTTGCTTAATCTTCTGTCCATCATTTATTCTGTTTTGGTCGAACTGTGTCCTCACAGTTCATGATCTGGAATGACTTTAAATAAACGATACCTTATCAAATGTCCAAGCCTGAGATGAGCAGCTTTCTCTCACTAGGACATTTTTCTCATTAGGAAAAGAAATAACCTAAAATCTAAATTCACAGTAGCAGCTACCTGTGTAGTTGTTGGTAGGCCGGCTGGATCAGTATCGTGAGAAATAGCAATGGGAATTAAATCTCTTTCTCTGTGTTTGTGCTATATGCTTAATCGATTAATTCCATTTTCTGGGTTTGCACAAGGCACTGGATTTAAATGTGAGTTGGCTAGCTTGTGATTCAGTGTGTCATGCAAAGAGCCATTTTCTCTCTCTCTCTCTATAACACCATACACAGTCAAGGGCAGGTCCTTTCCAGTCACTTCCCATTCAAAGTGAGATGGGTAATTATCAGCATACTTTTTTTTTTAGATTTTAAAAACAACTTTATTTACAAACTTAAAAACACACATGTACAAAAACACTAATAGAAAATACAAAAAAACACTAATATGTAAATACTCTTTACATTGATAGCGAATTTGATACCATCTACTAGTCTATACAAACTAATACTTATCTCATCTTTNTTCACTGTCATCTAAACATTAAATGATTTGCACTTCTCTACATTGGTTTATGACTGTTTTTCAGCTAATAATACCTTCATACTGTTTGGGTATTAAATAAAGTAACTTATCAAGTAAATAATAATATTAATGAAGAGAAAAGGAGCTTTAAGACCTTTGTTATCTTTGTGCTTTCCAAGTAAATCGCGGAATATAATATGATTCTTGGGTTCATTTGTTTTTAGCATTTTTTCCTTTGTGGTCTACCCATTTATACCATTTATCCCATATCTGGTAATAATCTGTATCCTCCTTCCCATTTATCCTGAGCGTAAGTCTCTCCAGCTGTGCACATTCATAAGTTTTTTGAATAGCAACATGTATTGGTGGTATATTTGGTTTCTTCCAATATTGAGCTAATGAAATCCGTGCCGCTGTTAATAAGTGAATAATTAAATATCTTACTTTAGAGGAATAATCTCCTTTAATTATTCCCAACAGGAATAGTTCCGGTTTCCACTCCAGTCCACACTCTATAATTTCTTCTATCCACTCTTTTATTTTTAACCAATATTTCTTTGTCTCGGGACATGTCCACCATAAATGAAAATATATACCGAATTTCTCCTTGCATTTCCAACAGCCTGGGTTTGCTGTTGGAAATATTTTGGCCAATCTTGAGGGTGCAAGATGCCATCTATACATCATTTTATACAAATTCTCCTTATGTGCTACTGATTTGGTTAACGTAAGATTTTTTTGCCAGATTTCTTCCCAATCATCCAGATCAATACTATACCCAAAAATTTTTTCCCAAGCCAACATAGGTCCTTTCTTAATTCTCTCTACCATTTCCTTTTCTAGTAAATAATTATATACTTTAGAAATCAAACTTTCCTCAGCACCTGTGAGTATTTTATCTAATTGTGTATCTTTTCCCTCAGTTCCAAATTCCTTTATATCTCTGTTATATCTCATTTTTACTTGAAAGTATGCCCAATTATCAATAATTATCCCTTGCGTTTCTAGTTCTTGTATCGTTTTAATTCTTCCTTCATTATCTAATATTTGCTGATACTTCAGTTTTTTGTTAATGTCCATCGTATTTAGGCGGACCATCACCTCCATCTTTGAGAACCATCTCGGAATTTTGGTATAATGATTTTTTCTAACATCCGTCCAGATTTTAATTAAAGATTTTCGAATTACATGCCTATTAAAATATAGGTTGTTTTTACTATTCCAATTCCACATAAATGCATGCCAGCCTAGCTGTAAGTCATGGCCCTCCAAATTTAAAATTCTGTTATTCCTCAAATTAATCCAATCTTTTATCCACGTTAACGCTGCTGCTTTATAATATATCTCCCAGAAAGGAAAGTCCAAATCACCTCTGCTTTTGTTATCTTGTAAATAGATTTTTTTATTCTCGTTTTTTTTCTTGCCCAAATGAATTTCATAACAATTTTATCTAATTCGTTAAATAATTTTTTATCAACTAATATTGGAATTGTTTGAAACAGATATAATATTTTAGGTAACACATTCATTTTAATTGTTGCTATTCTACCTAATAGTGAAATTTGCATCTTATTCCAATTTTCTAAGTCCTTTTCAATCTGTTTCAATAATTTGATATA
>AZIM01000763.1:205708-227434 GCA_000516915.1 Ophiophagus hannah
GTGGTCCCTGAGGTCCAAAAGGTTGGCGAGCCCTGGTTTAAAGGACATCTTGGATCCCGTCGGACATTATTGGGGTTAGAAGAACTCATGCAGCCTTACCTGGGAAAACAAACATGGGTGGGGAAGCACATGCATGCAAGCATGGAGAGATTGAGTAGAAAGTGTAAGATGGGGGGGGGGACCTGGCAGTTTAATACTGTGTGAAGGTGTAATTCCAGCAAGGGGGTTTATGGTCCAGTAATTCATGAATACATTTACCTTAGCACAGAGGCCAGAGAAAGTTGCATTGGGTCAAAAGGCTGAGGGAAGATTGTCAGGCTTTTACCTTGACAGGGTAGTTTCCAGACATGCTATCTGTCACTTCCTTGTCGGTAACCCAGTGATCATTTATGAAAATGAAAGGCCTTTCCTCCCTAAGAGCCGAGCTTTGTAGGTTGGATTGTTTTGCTTAAGCAATTGCTTTTATAGTATTGCAATCTTTGCTGCTTAGTAGAGGTGCCTCTCCCATTACAGTCCTGTAATTACAAAACGTTATTGAGGAATGGAGCAAGAAGCCCTACACACTACACTACACACCATCAGTATTTGGATTTTCTACCAAAATCATTCAGTTATTCTCTTGGCCAGTGTTGCTACTGAATTGCTAAAGATAGAAAGCAGAACAATAACTTCATGATTTAAATCATTTGATTTCTAAATGAATTGTTACTGAGGGAGGCTAAGGGGTTGTGCTGTTCTTTGCTACTGGTGTGAAAATGTGTATTTTGTTTCCTCAAGCGGACTTCCTGCAGTTGAAGTGATACTCAGCCCTGATCTCCAAACATTTGAACTAAAATAAGTTTTGCTGTGACTTTTCCCCCTTTCCCTTTAAAAATCTAGTAAAATTTAAATTCTTTATTTGGAGATGCAAAGTTATGTGCAGGTTTGCAAAAATAAATCAAAAAGGCACCTAATTTATTCTGCAGAGCTGATAAGCTGTGTGTGTATGCATGTGAGAAAGAGAGTGTGCTATGGCCTGCTGTGTTTGCATTTCACTTTTTTGTAAGTCAAAGGCAAATAACTTTACTGTATATAAAGAGCTATTTAAAGAGCCTTATCTGTCTCGTGACATTTGTGTTTAATTGTCATTGATGATGGATAATACTTTGCCTTCTTGGGTATGGATCTCTACCTAAAGCTTTTGTATAAAAGATCAAGTGATGAATTTTTCCTTTGTAGTAAAGCCTGAATTGGTCTTGTGCAGCATTAAGTTGGCACATTAAAGCCCCCTAGACTCAACACATATCTCATTAAGCTGTAAGAGATTTAAGGCTAGGAAAATCCTCGGTGTTGGAAAGATGTCCCAAAGTTTTAAAAGTGAGAGTTAGCTTATGAATCACTTTTCAGAAGAGGCTGGCAAGAATATTTGCTATATAATGGTCTGTAGTCCATTAAGGGAGTGGGCATCATGCATATTTCTAAACAAATTACCAATACTTAGATGGTATTGACAATGTGACAAGTGCCAGTAACTTGTCATGTAATAGGATAAAACAACTTAATGGTTGGAGACCAACACCCATATGGAGCACAGTAAGCTGCCTAGAAAATGGGAGAGTTGAAGACCAAATTGGGTAGAGGACATCTGGTTGCGTATCCATACTATAATGACTTGGCTTTTATGTTTTTTAAAAAATTTTTTATTGGATTTATACCCTGCCCTGTATTCCAGAAGCTTAAGGTACTTTACATGGTTCCTTTCATTCCCTTTGCTCTCTCTCAAAACTCTCTGAGATAGATTATATTGAGAGATGGTGATTGGATGAAGTTAACCATTGAGTATCACTATAAGCGAAGATTGGAACCTGACTCTTTCCAATCCAGTATATAGTACTGTGGAGGCGCAGAGGTTAAAGACACTGAGCTTGTTAGCTGGTAGTCTGGGTTCAAGACCCGAGCTCAGCAGGATGGTGTGAGTTCCTGTCACTTGCCCCAGTTCCTGTCCAGCTAGCAGATCGAAAGCATGCAAATGCAAGTAGATTAATAGGTACCATAGGTACACTTTCCTTTGGTGGGAAGGTAACAGCGTTCTGTGAGCCTCGGCTATAGTCACATTGACCATGGAAATGTTTCTGGACAGCGCTGACTTCTTAGCTATGAAACAGAGATGAGCACCATCCTCTAGAGTTGGACATGGTTGAACAGGGGAAACTTTTACCCTTATCTTGATATAATACTTTACTGGATTTGATTGCATTCCAGGTATTTCCCCCCCTGATTTTATTCTGTATAGTGGCACTGATAAGTCCTACCCTTGATGTTTGAACAGTTTCATAAATGGGAGAAAAAGCATGTTTGTATTTAACTTGTGCTTCAAGATTTGCTACCTACGCACAAGATCAAAATGTGAATCAGGAATTTCTCCATCCATCAGGTGTTCTTTTTGGGCCTATTGTTTTCATGTGGTGTGTGCTTTGCTTCTCACATTGCTGCATTTATTGAAGTCCCATGGAGCTCTACCTTTTCTCATTTCTGGGGACAGTACAGCAGCTGTCTTCCATGTTGGCCAAGAGGGCTGTGTAAAGAGATGCTTTACAAAACACAGAAGCTTGTTTGAGGCATCATTTTTTTTAATATGCTGAAGCAGCTGCATCTTTTTCCTGGTTCACACCGCTGCTTAGCAAGCTGCTCCTGCTGTGTTTGCAAGCATGCCCATGAATAGCCACGGCTCCTGTGCAGTCTGAAGCATTTTTTTGTTTGAAGGCTTGATTGATAGGTTGATAGAATTTGCTTTACCATCTTTTTTTCTGTGTCTGAAAAACACGTTATACAACATGTAGTAGTTGTCTAAAAATATAACGAAGATGTCAAGTTGTTTATTTAGGACACGTGCAGATGTACTGTAGCTCTTTGCCATAGTGATTTTACTCATCTATGTTGGACCAACCTTATTGATGTGATTAGTCTTGGTCTTGATTATATATATTCATTATGAATTGGTTGAGTTAACCTATAATTTTGTATGCCTTAGATGGTTGGTAGTGTAACAAGCATAGCAAATAAATATGAGAACATATTTAGCTTCCTTCAAACTCAGGTGCTTTCATTATAATTGCAGGGAAGAGTTCCAAAATGTTCACTTCTATTTTAAGTTAATCTCATTGTAGTTTTGTATGACTCTTGATAAACAGTGATTAATCTGAAATATGTCAAATGTTAAAGTATTGTTTAACCTGATTTATATCCTAATTTTGCTTTGGGAAATTGAGACAACATGTAGTGTTCTTCCTCTTACTCCCCCCCTTTTATTTTAACCTTCAAGTACCTCCTTAAGGAAGGTTAGATTGAAAGAGAATGACTGATTTAAAGTAATCCAGTGAATTTCACAATAATTGGGTTTTTAAACTTGGCCCTACATTCCATGTTAAATCAAGTGCAGTTTAGGGCCTGAATAGTATATTAAATTGTGGCTAATCTCAAAAATAATAATCTCTTCTGCTTTTTTTCTAGTCATGCAAGGGAGGGTGGGAGATGAGCAGTGTTGACTATATACTGGTGTAGGGTTTGATGGCAAGTAACTGTTTGGCAGTGTTATGCTTAAGAGCTGAAGTGTTTACAAAATATGTGTTCAATTTTTTATTAATGAAACAGGAATCGTAAGAAATCATCTGTAAACCATATGAGATTCTGTGATGATGGTAAATTGTATCATAGAGTAGCATAAATGGTTAAACGAGATGACCTCACACAAGGTTTCTGTTGCCAGTTCAGTATTAGAAAATAATAGACGTGGTCAACATATTTTGAGGCTGAAACTTTCTGACCTTGCAAAATCTCATGTTTGGATTGGGATACTTTGAGATTGGATTGCACATCTCCAGCTAAGAAGTACTCTGGCTAGATGGCAGCATTATTTTAGAATGTCAGCCATCATGAGCAACTTGGTCAGAACTAGAAAATATTGGACATGCATTTTTTTATCTGGCAAAAATGGATAATGCTTCAATTTGAAAATCCAGAACATTCCCAACCATGGCAGTTTGAAGAAGTGTGGACTTCAACTCCCAGAGTTGGCTGGAGAATTATGCTGGCCAGGAAACTCTGGGAGTTGAAGTTCACACATCTTCAGGCTACCAAGGTTGAGAAACATTGATCTAAGAAGATAAGGGACAGGTGGATGGCTGGAGTTGGAGATGTGATGGAGTTGGAGATGTGATTGCCATGAATCACTCTTCAGAAAACAGCTTGGCAGCTCAACAGTTCTCTTATACCATCTATGTTTCTTGGGAAGCAACTTTGTCAGAGTGTTTTTAATTTCATTTTAACCTTTTTGTTTTGGACCTGCCTAGCTGTACTACATGAATCTTTCTTCCCTCTCGGCTGGGGTTCCTTTGGGAAAAATGTTGTGTTGACAGATACCAAGATGCTGCCCACATGATATGATACTGCCTTCCCACTTCTCACCAGCTTGAGAGTGTTGCATGCCTTAACTTATTTTTGTCTCCATTTACATGCGTTGCATTGCTCATCCCAAATGAAGGCAGCTGGCAAGACTATTCGTGGCCTGTATATCTTGGGGTTGCAGTTACAAGATTTCTCAGGCGTGTGCAGCTGTAGCTGTGCATTTTCATGTATGACCCTTCCTCCCACCTATGGGTCAAGCTGGACTTTGAAATCCCTTCATGGAGGTACCTTTGAATCTCCTTTGAACTTGTCCTTTTATATTTTTTGAATAGAGAATAGTTGTCCACAATTTTGCCAGATTGTGACTTGTTATAATAGCAACCTTTATCATTTTCCCCATTTAAAACTGATTTAAAATGAGGGTTTTATTGTCAGATAAGCTGTGATATACAATACAGAATTCCATTCATAATTAGACATAATAACAGCATATAAAGCTACCTTATTTAGCAGATGAGTTTGGAACTTTAATGATGTTATAAGCATGTGCTGAATTGTAATTCTTCCCATTAGGATATGTTTGAATAAATACTCTCTTACTTAGCATGATATTTAGGGAGCATTCTTCCTTACTGATCTTCTTAATTTGGCAAATGTGGAGAGGAAGTAGTGGTGATGATGGGAAGCTTTGGGTATTTGTATGGGAGTGAAAATCAATAATCAAAGGATATGTTATAATAATTTAAATCAGGTATCAGCCACTCTGCTGCTAGTATCTGATCAGTTAAATGCTGTTTATGACTTGATTTGCATGTCCAGAATTTCCTTTCTTTGGGTTCTGACCTGTGGTAAGGTCAAGAATGGGTAGATGACATTATGGTTGTTCTCACCCTATGTAACTTTTGAGACGACATGACCTAATCCTCACACAGATAGCCTAGCATCCTAAATTATTCTCACCTAGAGAAAATTGCATGAAACTCCAGAAAGGCGCTCTGTTTGGAAAAAGTTCGTTACATATACAGTAAACTTTACTTTGATTATTTCTGTCATTATTAATGACCTCACACTTTTATTAAGCAATTATCAAACAGCCGAACAATAAATTTGCTAACCACAGCTGTTATACGTGTATTCAGGCTTGAATGAACTTTCTGTTCTATGGGTATTATGACATTCTTGTAAAATAAAGCAAACAAAAGAGGACAAAGCAAAGATGATTTCACTTTTTTAATGCTTATTAATAAATACCTTGATTCTCTCATGCGTTTGCTCATTACAGTACACCCAAGGAAAAAAATTAAGGTTAAATGAATAGCTATACCCATTTGAGTTTCTGTGAGTTGAGTGTGCATGAAACAAAATACAGTATAATAAAAATGGATGTTTCAGTAACAGGAAAGATCTAAATGACAAATAAAAAGAAATATGGATACATATTGTTATCAGCTCAGGACATTTAAGAGCAAATTTGTATTTTTATAAGCCCAGGGTTTTTTGAGAACAAATTTAGATTAACGTAATGAGTAAGAAATATTATATTTTCAAGTCAATGCCTATAATAACCAACTTTCCTTAAACACCTCTTTCTTCCAAGATTGTGCTCAAATCAGTTCCCAACAAAAATGAAGTTTAGTGTGATTAACATGTAATAGACAATTTGCTTATTAAAAAAAGTCATGGTATTGCCTTTGAATTAAGGGATATTGTGCTTTATTAAGCTGTAATGTTTCATAATAAAAAGCAGGCTTTGGAATAAAGGGCACGCTACGTGGCAACATCTTTGCGTTCTTTTTTTTTTTTTTTGCTTCCCTTTATCATTTCCTTGATACTTCAAGCGGCCTGTTCTTTGTCAACACATATCTCTCTCTTCTTTTGCTTATAATGGCATGTGTAAATTATTCAGGAGAATGTGTAAAGCTCTAGCTTCAAGTGAGATGCAAAATGAAATATGGAGAGTGGGTGTGTAAGATTAATGGATATGACAAGGGACGGCAAAGAAAGAGCTTTTTTAAAACAAACTTGATCAGTTTAAGGGCCACGTCAGGCATTGTAAGCTGGGCTTTGAAGCTTCTCCTTGTCAAAGAGAGGTTGAGTCACATACACACATTGCATAATTTTTCTCAAGGACTTCTAAATCAGGTTGGAGAAGTTACCAGTTTAAAGAAATTAGCCAAAGCTGCTTTACTCAGAGATGCCCATTTATGCAGCATTTGGGTGTCTACCGATTACCTTTTAAAATCTGCCACATAAAGGATCTGCCAGTGCCAATTTGACAACTCTTGCATGTCACTTTTTGTGTGTTGAACAGCTTGGAATGGGTTGAAAAGGAGAATAATAACTTGGCTTGGCTTCTACCAAAAAATACCACATTGGATGTTCATCCAAGAATTACATATCTGATTTGGGCTCCAATGCTGTGAGTTAACATATTACCATCTTCTATCAATTAGTGTGATCCCAGTACTAAATGACAAGTCAAAACAGTCTTCACCTCTTTTTGTAGCTGTATAGTAAGCACTTGCCAATTAAAAATGGTTTTAAATTTTTTTGTTCCATTTGGAAGGGTTTTACTTATGAATCTCTACCTGCATCAGACTTTTTGTGCTTTTTGAAATAACACACACGTTCTCTCTTTCTTCCTCTCTCTCTCCCTCCTTCCCAGAGATTCTGTGAGGTGGTCTAGGTTGACAGTTGGTAGCTCCTTACAGTTGACTCAGATAACTTCATGGCTGAGTTAGATTGACAGAGTCCAGGTCTAACCACCGCATTAGTCTAAATGTGGACTTCAGGAAAAATTTTTCCTGGCCAAACAGTCTAAAAAAGAAAGAGAAATGAATTAGGAAAGTAGTATGAGGAAACTCTTTCTACAGCTTGTAAAAAACAACACCAAGCTTGGTGCTTTGTATGTAAATGGTACTGCCTTCTTTCATTTTATCTTCTGAGAACATTGATAGGGTGGGAAGAAAAAGACTGGGAGTGGCAGGGAAGAATGGGGTGTGATATACATAGGCATGGTGATCAAAGAATAACTTGGAGCTTGTATTTGCAACCTCATAGATATTTGTAAGCCTTTGTTTATGATACTTTATCCCTAACCTTTGGGTCAAGTACTTGGAGCTGAAATACAGTGAAAAGATAGTGTTAGACCTGGGAATAACCATATCTCTCAGTTACATTAGACATTGATGGATTGATAGCTGGAGGCTTGTATATTATCAACCATTTAATTGCAGCATGAATTCTAGAGTCAAATGCAAGATCGATCACATTTTTTTTTNATGTCTTCATTTTCTTAATAAAAACAAATGGACACATTATTCATTTCTCTTCAGCTTTTATGGGTAAGGAAGTAAATACCAGATGGCAGGAATAAGGTTTTTTTTTTAAAAAAATTTGGCTTCATTATCACTCTAACCTTCCAATACAAGGAACTGAAGCAGGATGCCATTGTATGCCTAATTAAACTTTAGTAGCCCTATTTTATGATTAGCAGTTCCTGTTGTGTGTACAATAATCTTTTTATCAGTTGCCAAGAAGTGAGGAATTCCACAGGAATAACCAAATAAGTCAAATCAATAATGGTTCTTATAGCTTCTTAACTGTACCTTATATTTAAATGGGCCAGAACTTAATTCACAAGAGCTGGTTACTAAATAGGTAGATTTTTTTTTTAATGGGAAAGAGTCTTCTTAAATCCTTTATCATGGAACTCAAGAAGGTTAAATTTTCATGAAATTCTCAGATAGTCACCTATACTATCACCCATACTACCTGCTTACCTTTAGTGAAGTTACTGCATTATTTGCAATCAAATCCAGAAGAAGAAAAAATACGTTCTTGAAAGTTAAGATAAAAAAACCAAGCAATGCAAGGGTCTGCAATAGATCATAGATAAAAACAATATTAAGTTCTAGTTGAATATAGCTATAAATAGTTATTAATTTCCAATGAAAATGGATGAGCAAAGCACATTAGAAAAAAGAATACATTACAGAACATTATTTTCTTTAATGCTGTGCAATACCATCATTAAAAAACAACACTAAATTCCCCAGGCCAGATTTGATAGAGTGACAATCTTTTGCTTGGAGTGATTTCACAATATTATTTTATAGAATATTATGTGGGATTGAAACAATCTTCCATATTTCTGATTATTATTTTTATTGTTAAACTGAGAATTTGTAAATATAACTGCTTGGCTTATCTTAAGTATAATGCTGCATTTAGATATATCACATTACACTAAGGCAGGGGTGTCAAATTCAATTTAATTGAGGGCTGCATCAGGGCTGTGGTTGGCCTCGGGGAGGGGGCTGGGCAGGTGTGGCTGACTGGGAGAGCGTGGCTGACTGGGAGGGCGTGGCCAGCTTGATGCTAGTCCCCAAACTGCTGGCATGTTTCCTCTTTGCATTGGGTAGACCGAAGCCACTCTGGCCTGATCTTTTCCTCTTCGCATTGGATAGACTGGGCTGAAGCTGCCCTGGGCTGATCTTTCCTTTTCATACTGGGTAGACCGGGATGAAGCTACATTGGCCTGATCTTTCCTCTTCACATTGGGTAGACCAGGATGGCCCCGCAGGCTGGATATGACCACATCGCGGGCTGGATCCAGCCCATGGGCCTTGAGTTTGACACCTCTGCACTAAGGGTTTAATGACTTGGAACCTGCTGGTTCTATATATTATGGTTGGTTGCCAAATGTTTAGATTGGATTTGACATTTTTATCCACCTGTTCAGTCCTCCCAAAGGACCTGGGATAGGGAGATATTGTTGTTTGATGGTGTTAAAGGTATCATTGCAGGATGTAAGCTGTTCCAAATAAAGCTGCCTTTTGCAATTGACTGATGGTGATTTTGTCCGTGCTAATGGTGCTCAAATGGTGCTCCAGATATTGGGGATTGCACCCAAATCACCTGTTTATATTATCATCATATAAAGAACAATGTGAAATCACAGCTGCTAGTTTTTAAGCTAATGTTGGCCTTCATAGGCATCAGGTTCTTCCAAAGAATCTAAGATTTTGTAATATATTAGCATAATACAACATGAATCTAAACAGTGTGGCCTTCTATAATTGACAGATGGAAATTTTGTCAATGCACAAATATTCTAAGTGCTGTCCAAAGTATTTTGGAATCACACCTAGTGTGCTGATAACCACTGGGATCACCAAGGTCAATTAATACCATAGTCTTTCATCTTTGATTTTCAGATTTTGATACTTTTGTGATCTTTTCCGATTTTCCAATTCTTTCTCTTCTCTTCTACTATCTCCTGGTATTGCCACATCAATTATTCACCCTTTCTTTCTTTAAACTGCAGCTAAATCTTCTGTGTTATAATCCAAAATATCAGTTTGTATTTGGAAATTTGAATAGTTGGGAATATGCAGATACTTTTATCTTGCCAAATTGAATGGAATGGGAAAATATTACAAAATTCTGAAAAAAAATATAAGGAGTTATAGAGTCCTCTGGATTTCTGTATATTTGATACTTCTCCCCACCCCAGAAATGTAAGGTCATTCTAACAGGTACATGCAGGATTTTTCTCTTTGTTTAAGGACAAAAATAGAATTGAGATCAGATTTTGGGAGGAAGGGGAATCAGTTCTGCATGCAGTTGATACGACAACTTCTGTTTCTGGAAACTGTTCAGTTTGTATTATTGGAACAGAGTTTGTCAAGGTACATTTGTGGGGTGGGTGGGGGAAATTATTCAACCAAAATTAAATCCCAGTTATTTACCCTGCTACAGGCTGGGTTGAATTCTTTACTTTAAAAAAAAAAACAAGCTATGGCTGATACATTTCCAGCATTTCCTTAAATTTACTTACAAAGGATTCCATCTCCTATGTTCCATCCAGCTATGGTTTGGCTGCATGGTAGGAGGGCTGGATATCACATGGCTAAAATGTACCAAATGAAGTGTTTTACAGTCATCTCTAAATTTAAACTCATGGCAGGAGTTATCTTTCCAGAAGAAATAAAGCTTTATGGGTATTGGACTCGGGGTGATTATGAGTGTAGTAAAAGCCAATGAGTATCTGATTCTAAAACTTTTCCAACAATTACTTGAAAACTGTTCTGAAGGGAAAAGTGGAACACAAGGTTTTATGAAATAGAGTTATGCTCCTAAAGCCAAAATACAGTGAGGCCATTTGCGTAGTTTTAATTCATTTGAGTTAAATGGGACAGAGATTACTTTCCTGTCCTTATTCTTAATCTTTTGTAGTGCCTATCTTGCTCCTAGATGTGCAACTGTAGATTGAAACTATTTTCTGCAAACACAACTTTGGAGACTTGTTACTATGTAAATTATTTTGTGGGGAAAAAGACCACCGATTCAGTGGTCTTTACCTTCAGATCAGATCAATCTTTACAACTTGAGTACTGTACTGGTGATTGTTCCAGTTACCCTGAAGAGGATGTGAAAGAGTACTGAGAGAATCCTTAATTTACTAGTTAATTTATTGTAATGAATTATAAATATATTGTGAGTTAAGAATTTATAACAATTGATAATTTATAATAAAGAATCCTCATTATCCTTTTGAGTGCTAGAAGATTCTAGAGTCAGTTTCCAGTTCTGTGTGCTCACAACTTCAGATGAGGTTCCTGCCCACAGAGAATAGGAAGCCTGCAAGATTTTATAGATAGGTAAAATACATATATACCGTAATCTGGATATATTTAAGCTCTACTATGGTAGATTAGTTCAACTGTTATGTCATAGGAGACATTGCCAATGTAAATGTACCTTTCCACTAGGATTGGATATTAGCTAATCAGAAAACCCTGTAATCATCCTGTTAACAGCCTGTAATTGTAACTCTGCATCCTCTCTTGTGCCTTAATGTCAGAAGGAATAGTTGGATTTGTTCTCTCTGGGGAATGGTTTAATAAAGGGGAAGAATTACCTCATATGTGGCACTTTCACAGTAAGAGCCTTTTTTAAATAAAACTCTTTTATAGTTGCTGGTAAGACAAATTCAGTTGTGATAGGCTGGGAACACAAAAAGTGAATGGAAGATGGAAGGAAAAGAGAACCTAGCAAAATATTTACTTTTTAAAGTAAGGCCGTTTTGTTCTAGACTCAGAAGCAGTATCGGGCAGGAAAGATTTGTTGGCACAGATGCAACTCCAGAGCTACTTTAAAACTCTTCTAGTTGTTTGAAAAGCTAACTATTCACATAAGGCTTAGCTCCTGCTTGGGCACAGTGCAGTTCTCCTTGTAGTTCCCATATTTTAAGAAAATATATTGAGTGTCAGTTTGGTCTAGTGGTTAAGGCACCAGACCAGAAACAGGGAGACAGTGAGTTCTAGTCCTGCCTTAGGCATGAAAGCCACCTGGGTGAAATCTCTCCCAACTCAACTCACCTCACAGGGTTGCTGTGGGGAAAATAGGAGGAGGAAGGAGTATTATGTTCATCGCCTTGAGATATTTATAAAAGCAATAAAAGTGGGATATAAATAAATACTGTGTATGTTTCTAACCCAATGACCCATAGGTGTATTGACTGGGAAATTGGGAATGGCTTCAGGTAAAATACACCTGGCACAAAATCATATTGGCTTTTGAGTACTACTCAACTCTTTCGTACCTCTCTTCATTCCCAGCATGTGCTGGAGATAACAGATGACAATGTCAATGTTAACAATAAAGCTGTATAAGAATCGAGAATAGTATGGATAGGAACAGACAGTTGCACTGTCTTTTAAAGCAAGCCATAGTGATCTAATGCCAGCCACACGTTTAGGGATTCCAAAGTCCAGAATTTCCATTCAGTGTGTGTTTAGATTCCCCACCTTAAGAACTTTGGTAATTGCCATCTCAACACAAGCCTGGTGGAGGAAGGATGCTTTGTGAAGGAACAATTTCTTTCTCTTCTTTCGCTATTGCCTTACTGTGGGATGGACTCTAGAAACACGTAATATTGGAATGGGCTTTTATAAATAAGTGTGCAAAATAGAAACCAGTAGGAGGAAGGCCCCTTGGCCCCCTTTGAAAAAGATGGAACTGAGTCAGCTGCATGCAAAAACATGAGTCAGGCCTTTAAAAATCAATATGCATAATATGAAACAGAGGAATTAAATCAATTTTTTTTTGCTTTCTTGTTCCATATCTTTTGTGAAACCAAAGAGTTATAAGTCCATGACAATAGAAACCTTTGATGTTAAGTATTAAGTTTCTGCATATCTAAATTCTGTGACCTACTGCAAGAATGGACAAAGGCTGCTCTTAAAAATTGGGGAGGGAATTCGAGAGTCCCAAAGGAAGCGGGGTACATCACACATATGGACAACAGTACATTTATAAGGGGAATTGAGGGCTATTTACTTTTAAATATGATATGCCTATTTTAAGGCTTATATTGCAACCTGCACTGCCCCAAAATGACAAAAATCTGTCATTTTTTAAAACAGCAGTGTGAGTTATGTATTTCTGAGGGCTGCTAGAAGAGGATACTAAAAAAATGAAGGCTGCTTGAAGAATATCTGCTAACCATCTCTGTTACTTTAACTTCACTGAACAGATATTTCTCTTTTAAAACCCACTTCTTGGTATTTTTAGGCTTCAGTTTTACATTTCTATTTTTCTTGAAATAGACATTTGTTTCAGGGTTCTTGTTCTGTGTTGGAATAGTGTAGCCTCTTCTAAATTGGTGCTATAATTGAGGAATCTTCTCAAGACCTTAAAATAAGCCCATGTTAGTTAATTATATTAACTATATATAATATAACTATAACTATACATTAAGTTTGAGTTTACATACCATATGGCTATTTGCCAATCCTTACTCTGATTTTGTACTGGCTGTGATGTTTGGCAGGAGAAAAGATAATTCTTCATTGCTTTCTGTAATTTGCTATATGGCAGGAAAATCATGATTCTTTTAGCTTTGTGTAGTTGTTTCATAGCAAGATGGGTGGCATATTCTGTAAATCTAATAAATAAAAAATGAGAGTGAGTGTGTAAGAGAAATCGATAGGCAAGGCAATCCTGGCTCTGATTTCTTTTCATGATACTTTTAGAACTATTTCAAAATGTTTGTACAGTTAAGCCTCAACCCCGTTTGGGACCAAAATTTTCATTGCTGAAGAAGGCGGGTGTTAAAGTGAGTTGCATTTGATTATCTGATCTTTTTTTTAAAAAGTTCATGGCTGTAAAGTTAATTACTGCAGTTGTTAAGTGAATCATGCAGTTAAGCGAATCCATCTTTCTGCAATTGATTTTGCTTACTGGAAGCCCACTGGGTAAGTCACAAATCATGATCACATGATCCTCGAATGCTGCACTCATAAATACATGCTGGTTGCCAAGCACCAAATTATGATCATATATATGACTCTGGGGATGCTGCATTAATCCTAAGTGTGAGGACTGGTTGTAAGTGATTTTTTTCATGGTCTTAACTTTGAATGGTCATTAAATGAACGGTTGTAAGTTGAAGACCAGCTGTAGTCTCAACTGGTTTGTTGATTATGTTCTTAAACAATTAGAACAAAAGGAGATAGAATTGAGCTTTGAAGCCCCGGTATTATCTGAAATGAATATTGAAATAGAATCTACAAGATTATGAAGATTGATGGAATAAGTCAAGTACTATAAAATATATTCACTCAGTAATTTATGAGCAGACTAAATTTTCATCAAGTTGAATTTGCTAACGAGAAAATTAACTTTTTTTTTTTTTTTTGCTCGCAGGCCTACCTGAATTACTGCAAATACTGGATGGGAAAGTTCCCCAGTGAAGTATGTTTACATACAAAAAATGTCAGAGCTTATCCCCACTACTATTATGTTGACACAATAAAGGTCGTGTGATGTTAGAAAATGTTATAAATCATTTGTGAGGAAATGACTCCAGTTGAAGAATTGGGGCCCCTAGTGTTTTCTTTCCAGTCTTTTGTCAGGATTTTGAGTGCAGTTTCACCACCCCAAATTTGTAGAGATTAATTTTCTGCGTCTCATTGTGTACATATACAAGATTCCAGAGTGATAGAAACAGAATATTAGTGCCGAACAGTACTCAGGTGTTTTGGAAAATCAAAGTGCAAGTCTTATAAAAATAGCATAGTATATTACAGGAGTGCTCTAGATTTCTGGTGGTAAATGAATATGCTTTTTAAAACTTTTTTTAGTTTCCCTTGTTTTAAGAAGAATCAGTGTTGCAGAAGTACTGCCTTAGCTAGATACAGCAGATTTTGGCAAGTGTCTCTTATATGGTTTTGTCAGGAGACCACACAAATTAATAGAAGGAAAATTCATTAATAATTTTAATGATGAACTTTAAAGAATTCAGCAGCAGCAAACCATACCATTTAGATTCAGATTAAAATAACCACATTTCCTTTTCTTCTTTTTCCATTTTCTCCCACCTGCAGAAGAGAGGTGGTGAACTTCTCAGCAGTTAGTAAAAGCAAAAAATTCATTTCTGTATTTTTGGGTGTGACTTCCTGGAAATCCCTTGCATGTTCCATCAGGTCAAGCCAAATTGTGAAGTAGGCTAACAGGCTCCTTAGTTGACCTTCCAGTGAACTCAAATAGTGCTAAATCTAGTCATAGAGCAAAATATTACGTGCTAACCCAATGGTAGAATACAATAGTCGAATAAATTGTATAATGGCCACTCAGTTTATGATACTGAGCTGGAAATAATCATTATTTTTTCCCTGATAGTTCCCTGAAAATGGAAGAGGCCTTTTAATTGTGCTTTTTTTTTAACGTGTGTGCTTTTGAGTCAGTGTTGACTGCTTGAACTAATTTCCTTGGCAAAATTTCAGAAGTCGTTTGCCATTGTCTCCTTCCTAGAGTTCAGAAAGAGTGTCTGGCTCAAAGACCAGAACTAAAGGTCTCCTGGTTTTTAGCCTGATGTCTTAATCATTATACCAAACTGGTTCTCTTTTAATCCATCACTTGTTTCTTTTTAGATTTTTTCCCTAAAGTTTCCTAAAGTTTGTTGGCAAGCTGAGAATCAGTAAAAGTGAAAGCAGTTTGAATACACTTCAAAGCTTGATGGATATTTTATAAAAATCATAAATATGCAGTTTGAAATGCTGCTGTTCAAAAAGTTTTTAAAAGACTGTTATGTTCAGGATCCAGCTATCATTTTCTGAATAGCATAAGCAGATAATTCTTTTGATAAGAGCATTTCACTGAATTGAGAAGAAGACTACTATTTCCTCTGATGTTTTCAGTGGTGTACAGATATCTAGCATACTATATTATTTTGGTAAACAATTAAGAGTTATGAATCAGAAAGTATTTGTAATTTTAGCAACATTTGTTTATTATTACTATTGTGATTCAGTGGGGATTTTTTGTAAAGCACACAGACACTATGGAAGATACATAGTAATACATATTTATTATTTCAGTTGAGTCCCTATGTGAAATGTTAATCAGGCTTTTTGCTAGGAAGTTCTCCAGTTCAGCATGCCAGTTTTTAAACCACATAACCACATTTTTATGATAGGATTTTAAGAATTTCTCTGGTTATTTGCCTTGAAGCCCCCAGAATTCTATTTACAGAAGCCTGTGAATGAATTGGATAACTTCATTCTTAATGTTCACCTTGTTTTAGCCACTCCTTTTGTGTCAGATAATCACCCATAATCAAACTTAACCCGAGAATATCTCTACATTGTCATCACAGAGTCCTTAATTTATCGTGATAGGTATTGTTCTTCAACTTCTTTTTATAGCTGCTGATTGTTACAGGACAGCAATCCAATTATACTGTATATGCAGCACGCTGACTTACATTAGGATGGACTACTGTGGGTGAGTGGGCACAAAAGATGGATTAGGGGGCAGAGGTAGTACCAAAATCTGCACAGCATGTTCATTTCAGCTCTCCTTCCAGTGAATCATCTGCCTCTTTATCCAAGCTGTCATAATGAAAGCTTTTACTGGCAAAATTGCTTTCTTGTTTTTTTTGGGGTTGTATTTCTTCACTGTGGCAAATAATTAGAACTTAATCCCAGTGATCTCACCACCTGTTTCCAGGAGGATTGCATGCAGAGGAAGAGAGGATGATTTTGCTGCCTGTGAACCAATTTAACTCTTGATTTGGTTATTAAATGATAATTCATGGTGGTCTGTCACTATTGTTGCCCTAGAATCTGCAGAAAATTAAGCATTTAGTCTCCATCTCTAAGGCTGCTCGGAGGATAAAACTGCTGCAGATAGTTCTATGTGGAGCTTTGGGTGGTATAGGGAAGGGGGAAAAAAAAGGGAAATGAAAGCAGACAAGCCGGAAATGAGGAGAGCTACAGATCCCATTTCCGTTGCCTTAATCTCAATTAAAGACACATGGCTTTTGAGGGATGTTTTGGGTTTAACCAGACTACATCAAAGTGTGTATGCAAATACTTCCTGCCTTAAAAAAAACCCAATGACTTTTCACATTTAGAGACATCCTGGCCTCTTCTTTCACTGTAGTAATATCTGTCCTGGGTTCCTTGTCCTTTCTTGCTTCTTCCGTCCAGATTTAAGGTTTCAGTAATGATTCTGGCAGTTTGGAAATTTTGCTTTGGGTGCCAGAAAGACACTATAAAATGGATATTGGGCAAAACAGGGCTCAACGATTTATTCAGAAGAGATCAGAAGTAGTGATCACAGAAGTGATCCAAGCTTTCAGTCAATCATCTTGTTGCTATTGAACACTACAGCTCAACTCTATCCCAGTTTTCAACTTACCTTCATTTTGCCAGTTACGACTGATCATGTTGATTGCCAATTCAATGCATGAGAAGATAAGCCAAAGGAGTATTTTCTGTTTGTGGCTTGGAACATGTCAAATTCTCCTAGTTTGTTGAAATACACAAACCCTACTTAATCATAGCTATCAAGATGGTTTGATCTATCTTTTTAAAATTTGGATAAAGCATAAGATGAATTTCATTACAAATTACGAGAGGGAATTTATTTTCTCATTTACTACAATAAATGTTATATCTTGTAGTATTTAACTTGCAAACTCCAACATTTCTAGAAGCCAGAAAATTGAGGGCTGAATTATATAGCTTCTATCATCAGATTATGCTATCTTGGTCTACTCTCCTTTCTGATGTTTGTTTCTCACAATATCAGTGTTTCCTTAGTGACTCCTACCTATCAAATAATCCACCTTGAAAGAAAAGTCCATAAACCCTGATATAAATACCTTGGCTGTCTGATAGAAATAACTCTCTAAAAATTATCTTCCCTGTATGTGGCTTGCTTGTAAATTTTAGCAGATACTTTAACCTTAACTGTTGGTGCCAAATGTTTTTTTTTTAAAAGAGTTTCATACAGCTTCCCAGGAGCCCTTCTGCCTGCATTACAATTGTGTTTTCTACACAATTTCCTTGAAAGGGAGTAAAATTTCCCTGAATTTCCCATTTCTTAGTCCTAAATGAGGAATTGTCTTATTGTATTTCTGTTATGGAAAAAAAGTGTCATTGCTCTGTTCTGAAGCTGTATTTTCAGGAGCATTGAGGGTTGCAATGTAGTTATTTCCTTCTTTCATAATTGGTGCTTTTCAGTTGCTTAAATGCTCAGCTCATTTTTTTTAGCCATATGGAAAGTTCTTGCTACTCAGCTACAGATTACAGGAAGTAAAGACATTCTCAGCCCCTTTCTTTAAGAGAGGAGGAAGGAAGGTTCATTTTCCTGTGTTCCCGTCAAGAATTGTATTTTGCCATTTTAGTTGCTTTACAGTATTTAGGGTATCCCCAAAATTCCTCTAACCACTTTCTCATTAAGGATCTTAATTGCCTAGTAATAGTGATAAATACTGTACCATAGTCAATGGCAAATAGAATTAATACTACAACCTTATAATTTATTATAATGCTGCCAAGCTGAGAGTCTCAAAATAAATATCCTGAAATCTGTCAATTAATAATGCCAACTTGACAATGTTTTTCTTACTGTGTCTATTCAGAGTGTTCTGTTCTGATTCCAACTGTAGGCTTTGTGAATAGTCCTTGGTTTATATAAATCATCAGTGGTCATAATGTCCAAATTAATGTTGTTACTGTGATTCAGAAAAGAAGGGAGAAAAAAGAGGGCTCTGATGCTGACTGCAGTGGGATGCAGAAAAGAAGAAAAAAATGAAGATGTAATCAGATCAGCTCATGCTAATGGTTAGACAACAGTATGATTAGAATTTTGTGTGTATGGAGAGAGTAACATCTGTGATTCTGCAACCAAATGACATGAACTCTTAACAAAATGTAGCAAACTCTGTTGGATTTCTTTAGGGATTTGGGATTGAGATGGGTTGCTTGGACTCATGTTTTGTATTTCCATCTCCATTTCTAGTGGATCTGTTTTTTTAAAATGTAAGAGATAAAGGGTCCCTCTTGTAGTGCTCAACTTCTGTAAATATATGGATAAAACATTGTGTATTTCTTTTATGCCGACTGATAATATTCTGAATTTTTGCAATCCAGATCAGTAGCCCCACACTGAATGAAAGTGGTTTGCTATTGCCTTGTTTTGTGTGTGTGTGTGTGTGTGTTATCATCTGCCTATCATACACACATGCATTCTTCAGTTATTGTGTCATTCCTGATTCTTTGTGACCATGAATAAGATTATAAGTATCTTAGTTCTTGTAAGTTGGTAATATCAGTGATGATATCACTATCTTGCTGTCTTGTCTTCTGTTCATTTTCTTCTATTGTTCTCAGTTTTTATGAGTATCAGAATCGTCTTCAAATCTTCTTCAGTACTCAAATACTCAGTATATATTCATTCAGCACCCATTTATTCATGCCTCTTATTTTTTCTTATTTCAAGTACTCCATTCCTACTTCATTCTACCTACATGTCTCCTAACATACAGAATTCTCATTTCATTGTGAAAGAATGAAACAGAAGCAAATTTTTCTATGAAGCTATTTTTGCTGGTTTCAACAAATGTTCCTTTCTCATAATTAACTGTATATTTCTTGCTATTTTTCCTGCATTAGCATGTTTTAATGTTTTTCAAATCAGTTTTCCACCTTCAGCAAGCCTTCTGTAAAGGTACACAAATTCATTTGCTTGCTCATTTTAAAGTGTCATTTATGTATACCTTTTAATTGTTCTCTGCATTTTTCCTGTGAAACATAACTAATCTGGTTTTTGATACATCAAGTTTTCGATCCATATTTGTTGATGTAAATCTAAAATGCAGAAGATTCATTTACCACAAATATTCCTTACATATTTATTCGTAACGGCATTAAGCAACACAGTGGAGACACCACACATCCTTGTTTTAACTCCCTGCTCAGTACTGATTTGCTAAGCACTTCTTAATTCCCATACTTTATTTGCTTCTGTCATAAGCCGTACTTTATCGGATTCTGCAACCAACTACCAATTCCATATTTGTGCAAAATTTCTCTAAAGCAACAAACACGCAATAGATATTTTTCTCATATTCATAATTTCTCAGTGACATGGTATAAAAGTCTGGTCTGCATACCATCTGTTCAGCACATCACATATTTTGCTCATTGTCACTTGTCATATTGTCTCCTTGAAAATTCTGCTAGATGCTTTCCCAAGTACACTTAACAAACTAAACCCCCTCCTGCGGTTTTTTCATTCTTTTTTTTTTTTGGTAGTTTGTATTCTCTTTTCTTCCAATCCCCAAGCACATATGTTTAACATGCTACATAGACACTCTATAAACAAACTATGTCAACATTTTAATATTTCTCTAGTTATACTGACTGCCTCTCCATTGATAACACTTCACAGTGTTTATGACTCCCTTTCATCATTTTTTTCTTGTACAATTATATTTGCAACACTTGTTTTTTGACAAATTTCTCTCATTCCCATACAAATTTCTAAAATAGTTCTGCCAGAAAACCTGCACTTTAGTTTTAACCTAAATGTTTAATTTTAATTCCATTTACTGTTCAGGAAGTTCCTTGTTTAGTCCCCTTCACCCACTTTCGAAATCATTGTCTTTTTACATCAAAATGATTCTGCACTTTTATCTTTAAGTGTTCCTTGTTCTCTTTGACAACATTCTTAGATATTATGCAATAACTTTTCTTCTTACATTCTGCAGCAACCTTTCTTACAGTATATATGCACTTTAAAAAAAGGGGGGAACATTTTTCACATCTAGTAATCATTCTTTTTCATACTTTGTTAACATAATTCAGCATAATGTAACATAATTCTTATCTCTCTTTTGCATCCTCCTTCCTTAATGTTCTATCCAATCTGCTGGGAAATTAATCTAACTCTTAATAGCTTTTCATACAGTATTTTCAACTTCTCTTCAGCAGTCATTCTACTTTCATAATTCATTATAGTCCTTTCCCTGAAGTTCCCTTCTTAACTATTAGTGCTCCACATTTAGAAATTCCCATCATTTTAGTATCCTTCATTAAAAATTATCTCTTCCTTTCATCATAAAGCAATAATGTTTTAGCTTTACAGTGCTTTTTTTGCCTTGCATACATGTTAATAGATTCAAGTTCAAACAACATATTAAAATAATTATTTTTGTATTAGCATGGTTATAATAATTAAATAGATATCTACCAAACAATCACAGTTACTATTCATTTAAAATGGCTGAGTCATTTTGTCTTGCCTATTTGCATCCATGTCTTTATCTTATGTAATAGGACAGGGTCCCTAACCCCTGGGCCGCAGCCCACTTCTGGGCCATGAGCTGTTCAGAACTGGGCCACGGAAGTGGCAGGTGAGTGCATGTGTGCATCTCCCCTTACGTGAGCAGTGGGCAAGTGTGGGCGTGTGCTCCATTTGTATGAGCAGCTTGTGTATGTGCCTGCTGCTTGTGTAAATGGAGTTGCATGCAAACACGCTTGCCTGCCACTCACATGGAACCACCCCTCTCCCCCCTGGCCGGTCCGCAAAGCTGGAAAGGTTGGGGAACTCTGTAAACTCAAAATTGCCCAAGGAGCTGCTGGCTGATACAGTTCATGTCTCCTTAATAACTCAGACAGTAGACGTCCCCTATTAACTGTCTGGTTTGGTTCTGCAACCCAACAAGACAGAGGATAATTAGGACTGCAGAAAAAATGATTACTACCAACCTGCCTTCCATCGAGGACCTGTATACTGCACGAGTCAAAAACAGGGCTGTGAAAATATTTACAGACCCCTCACATCCCGGATATAAACTGTTTCAACTCCTTCCCTCAAAATGACGCTATAGAGCACTGTACCCCAGAACAACTAGAGATACTGTAAGAACAGTTTTTTCTCGAATGCCATCACTCTGCTAAACAAATAATTCCCACAAGACTATTTACTAAGTCTGCATTACTATAACTATTAATCTCATCACTCCTTATCACCCATCCCCTC
>AZIM01000764.1:11927-24230 GCA_000516915.1 Ophiophagus hannah
ACGTTGTGGTTGCTGCGGCTGTGAGCTCCCCTGTGCCCACACTATGCAGAAGGCGCTGCGCCTGAATGACGGGCACGCCGTCTACCTGGGGCTGCTGGCCAAGAAGGACGGGGCCCGGCGGGGCTACCTCAGCAAGAGGAGCTCTGACAACACCAAATGGCACCCCAAGTGGTTCGCCCTCCTCCAGAACATGCTTTTCTACTTCGAGAATGACTCCAGTTCCCGGCCAGCTGGCCTCTACCTGTTGGAAGGGTGCCTGTGCGACAGAGCACCTTCACCCAAGCCCAAGGATGCACTGGAGAAGCAGGTGGGATGGGAGCATGTTGGGGGGGAGGGAGGAAGGGGGGAGGGAGCACACAGATGGAGGGTCAGAGAGAGGCTGGGGAACTCTGAGCCCTCCCAGCCTCTTTGCGGGTGCTCCTCTGCACAGGGGAGATCCTGTTGGGGAGTCTCTCAGCAGCTGCCAGGTGCATTCCCCCCCATGCACCTAATAAGCAGCATCAGAAGCTGGTCCTCTCCCCTTCAGCACCCCAGGCTCAAAGGGCGGGAGCATCCTCCTCCCCAACATGGAGACATCCACCCAGAAAATAAGTTAAATGAAGCTGCGGGTTTCTTTATAAAATTAAGTATGGTAACCCATCCAATTAATTAGTCAGCATACTAAAATGCAATGCTCCGAGTGGAGGGTATTGTAAGAGGAGAGCTGTTAGTCTTTGTGGCATAAAAATAATGATAGAAAGAGTCTAGTAACATCTTTTCAGGTTAAGAGGGTCAATAAAAGCTGATGCCTTTTAATAAACTCAATTAACTGGAAAAAGTGCTACCAGACTCCTCTTGATTTTCTGGAGGGAGAAAAAGGGGAGGTTGTGCTCATCTGCAGCCATTCACCCTCATCTTCCTTCAAATCTGCCTCCCCCAGCCCCCCACCTCCCTCAAGCAGTTCCCCACTGACTTCTCTCTCTCTTGGGGAGGGCTGGAGACCAGCCCAGCCCAGCCCACAGGCCTGAAGTGGCAAAAAGCTGGCAAGCAGCCCAGCCTTGACGGATTCCCTAACCTCCTGGGCCCAGAGCCAGTCAGGCTCAGCCCAGTCACTCAGGAGTTCCAAACTGTCCCCTGGGCTGCTCTGCACAGTGGGAGAAACCTCAGCTCTGCACAGAAAATGCACTCCCAGACTCTGTTCCCGGCCCCGGAAGAGGCTTGCGAAGCTCCTTGAAGAACTGACCTTATAAAGGGGTGAGACAGTTGAGATTCCAGGCTCCCGAAGTCAGGGAAATCTAGTTCTTAACGTGATCAGGAAAAGAACCACATCAGCACCTTCTGGAGTCACCGGCTGCTCAGAGTAGGGATTCCGCCTGAAGCCTCCTGGATGAAAAGCCACCCAGCTTGCTGGCTCATCCCTTCCACTTTCCAATGGCTTTGAGGTGATTGTGGCTAACATCCCCTTGGGATTTGCCTTAATGCCCAGACTCTGGAACAGGAGCGGGCAGGCGTTGGCCAATGTGACCTCCTCAGGCGCTTCTGGCCTTTCTCCCCTAGGCTGGGTGGTCCCTGTGGCTCTACTTAGTTTCCAGCTCCATCCACTCTACTTTGCTGTCCTCCCCTTTCTCTGCCTGCTGGCCATTTGCCCCTCTCTTCCTCAGAGGGGCCCCCTCTGAAATTCATACAATCAAGCGGGTGGGGGGGGGAGTTTCACCTGTCTATAGTGGCCTTTTCAGTTGCTGAAGGTTGGAAATTATATTTTTGTTGATGCAGATTAACATTTTATTTCTGCCAGCTATGTCACTGTGATCAATACAATTACATCTTTTTAATGTGAACAATATTTGTCTATCCTGTTCCTGCACCTTTGATCTCCATTTTCATCCATCAAGCTATTTGCAAAATTCCCAGTAGATGTTCTACAGGTAGTGACCATTTAGTGACCATTTGAAGTTAAAAGGGCAATGAAAAGAATGACCATTTTTTACATTGATGACTGTTGCAGCATCCCCATGATCATCAAACTTTGAATGATTGGCAACTGGCATGCATTTATGACACTTGCAGGGTCCCAGGGGGGTCATGTGGTCACCTCTTGCAACCTTCTGACAAGCAAAGTCAATGAGGAAGCCAGGTTCCTTTAACAATGTTTTCTAACTGAACTGCGATTCACTTAACAACTGTGGCAAGAAAAGTTGTAAAATGGGGCAAAGCTCATTTAGCAACTATCTTGCTTAGAAACAAATTTTGGGATCAGTTGTGCTCATAAGTCAAAGACTAGCTGCATTTAGTCCATATTTAATATACTAGCTCTGTACTTTTATAAATATGAGATAAGGTTAATCAGGCTGCACTCAATAATTCCATGTATTGTTTTAAATATTCAATAGATCAATTGTTTTATCAGATATTGATGAATTTCTTTCTCCTTTTTTGAAAGTTTGGGGTTAGGATTAGGATCTTTGTCATCACATTTACTAGAATTTTCATAGACCACCAGCCCAAGGATGAGGTGTTTCCTTCAGTGCTCTAAAGTGCAACTCAGCAGGCCCTGGAATTTTAAGGCATTTTGAAATTTCCTGATTAGATTTCTATCAGGCTGAATTTGCAGCCCTGTTTCTTCAACCTAGAAATGCCATCCTCTTCTCACACAAGAGGCTCACTAAAGGGGCCAAATGTTCTGCCTTTTCTTTGCTCTCTGTTAGCATTGTCTGGCCTTCATTGATTTTGATCCTGCTTCTTCTTGCCTTGTCAGCAAACCCTGAAGAAGGCCTTCTTCTTCTTGTAAGCATCCGCTGCTCCTTTCAGCTCATTCTGAACACCAAAACTGTCTGACAATCTCTCTCAGATTCTGGGCCTTCCTGCTGTACTTGTGATTCTTTCTCTAGAACATGTGCACTTCTATTCTGCTTCTTTGGCTGTCTTCCCTTTGTTCTCATTTGGAATAGTCTGTGCTTTTAGTATCTCCTTTTTAAATAACCTTTGTCCACCATGGGCTCATCTTCTCATTTACAACTCATTGTTCCGTAGGGATTAAAACCCACTTTCTTGTTTCTCATGCTTGCAAGATGAGTTTGATTTCCTTGGTTCCCACTATTACTGCTGCATCCACTGGGCTTAGTAGGATTTCCTCATTGATTCATGTAAACAAGGGTAGTTGAAGTTCTTGTGCTTTCTTCTTCCTTCTGAAAGAGAAAAGTGCCAGAAAAATAGCAAGTTGGGGATTTCCTCAAAGGGCCATGCTTGGCAGAGCTTGACTGTTAACATATATCAGGGCAGTTAAAGTCCCCATCGTTACCACTTCATGTCTGGAAAGATCTTTGCTTTTGGTAATCACGTCCATATTTTTTCCATAGTTGAATTGTCAGCAATGGATAACATTTATAAGCGCTGGTTTTATTCACCCTTCCACCTACTTTAAGCAATGTGCTCTCAACAGCACCAACAAGTGCTTTCCCTTGAATCTATAGTTCATCCCCTCCTCCTTTCTAAAACTTCTTTTGAAGAAGATTCATTTCTTCCTTCTCAATGGTGAGAGCCATCCTACCAAGCTCTCCAGATATGATTTCATTTGATCGTATTTCCCGTATTGTGATGGATAATGCCATGAGCTGAGTTAACATTCCTGATGGTTCATTATATAATAGGAAGATATTGCTATATAATTATTCTGTCTCCTTTATTTCTGCAGGATATAAATTCTTATTTCAGATTCTTCTGGAGTTTTATCTCCAATCTTAATAGGACAACCTTGGAAGTTTTGGATACTCCATCACTGGAAGTTTTCAAAAAGAGGCTGGAGAGCCATTTGTCTGGAATGGTATGGGGTCTCCTGCTTGAGTAGGGGGTTAAGGTCCCAGGTCCCTCCCAATCATATGTTCTAAGGTTCAATGTAAAGGCTTCTTCATCACCATGCTTTGGTGGAAAAGTTTTTTCTTTCCCTTCCCTCCCTGCTCATCCTTTCTCCCCAGCCCTCCACTCCTCTTCTTTCTACAGCCCATAAGTATTTATCCAAGGTTTTTAGTTGGAGTAGTACCTCAAAAAATGAAACGGAATGTTCTCTTGATTAGAGTCACCACACCTGGCCACACGTTTTTAACTACTCCTTGTGCCAATCATTCAAGACAGTAGCTCTTTTAAACCAAACCTCTCCCAGTCCATAGCATTTGTCTAACCGGTCAGTTTAACTGGCAGTTTCCCTTTTCCTTTCCAGGCCTTGATGAGTGGATGAGAAACACCTGAAACTCCAGAATATTGATTTTCTTCCAGAATCCACAATGATGCAGTTATAGCTGCTACTGCAGTATCATCTGTCCCCAAACAGAATAGCAGAAAGGGAAAATGGACAGTCAGTTTGATAAATCTTGGAAATTGTTCTGTCACATTGCTAATCTGTGCTCCTGAGAGACAAACTTGTTTCATGAGACGTTGGGTTTATTGCCATCTTTCGTTTTTATTCCACACTGAAGGGAATCAGCGACTTCCAAGCATGTCTTTTTGCAGGATGAAGCTGGAGCCCCTCTGCCCTTCAGGGATCCACTCTCCTGACTCCCTTGCTGGGGTCTCTTTCCTCAATTGAAGATTGAGAACCTCTTTTTTTGGTGAGGGTTGGAATTTAATTCTGAATTCCAGGGTACAAAATACTTTCTCCCTTTCTCATTTCCGGCTGTCCTTCTTGTCTCTTTTTTATAGACACACACACACACACACACACCAGTTCCTGTTGTTATATCTCTATTACTTCATCCAGCATGCCTTTGCTCTCTATTATGACCTGGCAGACTCACTGTTCCTAGCTGTCTTCTCCTTCAGGCACCAGAGCCTGCATTTGCTGCAAAGGACTCCTTAGTTGTGCTTAGCAGTTGGAGATGCACACCATCAGTCCTGCATGGAGGCTGTCCTCCCTCTATTTTCTCTTGGGCTGAGGAAACAGCGGTATTCTCCAGGCATATCCTATTCCTTCTCTAGGAATGCCAGAGGAGCACCATTTCCTCCCCCTGGCTCTAACTCATGCTTCGCACAGCCCTCCTTTCCCCCCAAAGGACTGGATCTATGCAGGGTACCCTTAGGTATCCCCCAGTACAGGCATGACTGCCTGCCTGAAGCTTTACCAAGTACTGTAGGTTAAAGTGCTAGTCCTGTGGATCCTTGTTTGGGAAGTGATCCCCTGTGCAAACATGGAGACATTTGGAACTAAACAGAAACATGCAGTCCTCTGCAATGGTCCACATTGTATCATTTTGGAAATCAGTTCTGGTTTAAGATCAGAAAGAACGGCAGGTCTTTCGCAGGATAAGGCCCTGCACACATTGGCATGGATGCATGCTGTGATTGGCTGCCCTTCACATAATCAGCAGTACCAGTGAGAAGAGCTATATTTAGATGAGAAAACCCTCTTCTGCTTGGCCTCATCCACAATGTTTCCAGGGTGCTGCTGCAACTGAATCCAGCAGGATGCCCTTGAAGAAGGCAAGCCAGATTGGGGGGAGGGGGGAACAGAGAGGTGATTAGAAGCTCCCCAGTGCAGAAGCCTGGCCAGAATCAGCATCATGAGAGCCACTGGCATGATCTGGCACACTTCCAGGCAGCTCTGCCATCCTTTGGCACAGCTCTACCCCTTGGCTACCCCCAAACTGCTCGTTGCTGTGCTTGATAGCAGGCAGGGTCAGTGAGATCAGGCCACCTAAAGGTCCGGACTCCCTTGGGTTGATCAAGGCAGCCTTTCTAGACTCACAAAGGGAGCCATGAGCTGCTCTTCCCTTCCTCTGTTGCACCTCCTTTCTCAGCACAGAACACAAAGACCTGGGGAGGGGAAAGGCAGAGTGATCCAAGCAATAAGTGGTCCCAAGCCATTAATCAGGCGGAGCAAAGTTCAGGTAAATTGGGTGGAAATCCTGCCCTGGGACCTCTCTGTGATGTCAGTGGGGCAAGGGCAGTGGGCTGCACTCAGTTGGAATGTGGCCATCATCCTTCCAAGCAGCCCCTTGACCTCTTTTGGCAAAATGCCAACACCCCTACTCTGCATATTTAGGAGCTCAGGAACGTGGGGTGAACAGTGCCAGGTGAGCAGGCTCCCAGAACAGCCACAGCGTGGCAAGAGAGGCCCCTATGCTCGCCACCCGGCAGCCCTGAGCACCTTGGGAGTCAGGGGGGTCAATCTCTGCCTATCAAGATCTCCTCCCAGGTTGCATTTTGGGGTCTCCTCTGATTAGAGCAGTGGAAGCAGAAGGGGGCAGCCTTACTTGTTCCTTACTTGTTTCCCCACTTAATCGATTGGATCTGTGGCCATGCAGAATATTCCGTTTCCTAGGAGACTGTAGAAAGGAGAGCAAATGAACGGCAAGAACTCTTTTGCTGGGCTAGAAGCTTCCCTGATGAAAATTAACACAACAAGAATAAATGCCAAAGGAAGCTAAAAATAGCCTGTCCTGAGTCTGCTCAGCTCCTCAACACGGCAGCCTGAAACAAACCAGGGCGTCCCCTCCATCCTTTTGGCTGAGACCAAACACCGGGGCTTATTCAACAGGCTGACACGTCCATGAAGTCTAGAATTAAAGCAATAATTAATATCCAATCAAAGCTATTTATTAAAAACTATTAAAGGCTCACAGCATGCAGGGCAATCACGTAATCATTTGGTATTCAGTGGCAGAACAGGTCAAAAGCTCTTCAACTTAATGGCACTGGGCATTACCCAGTCATACACCGAAGAAGAGTGCGTCTGTGTCCTATGCAAATCATTATATCTCCCTCCCGCTGAACAGCCCAGGGCCTGGAGCAGAGCTACCTGCGCTTCCTTCCCGTTTGACTGGGATGATTGTCCTACCAGTTCAGTTTGCATCTAATGGTAGCCCAGCCCAGGTGGTTCAATCCTTCCATGGTGTGAGCGAAAGATTGCAAGAGGCTTAACAGGGAGCTCTGCTTCTTGCCCAGGAAGAATTCATGGCTTCCTGAGAAGGCTTCCCAGGCAGACAACCTCCCGCAACAATATCCGTTCATCAATATCAGGTTCCAGCAATCTTTGCCTTCCTTTAGAGTTTCACTAGACAACCAGTGCATAACATAAGAATATGTTATAATTATACCATCATATAATTTTAAGAAATATAAGAAATATTTGCTTGTCCAAACAGAGAAACAGAATGGCCATGGATGAACAGGAGCTGCCAGAGGGGCCTGCTGGTTGCAAATCATGGGTTGCTCTCATTTCCTGGTGGGGGTACTGAGCCAAAGGTGAGGGTGGGGATGCAGTTAGGGAGGCCTAGGAAATCACCAAAGCTGCCTGCCTCAAAGCCTTCAGGGTCCAAGGGACAGTAGGGGAGGCTCCTTTGGGCTCAGGATGGCTGGCAGTGTGACAGACGCTCCCAGAGTCCTTCTCGGGCGCACCTCCCTGCCTCAGAGCTTGTCGACACTGGGAGAAGCCCTATCAGGCCTTCTTCCCTCTAGACCAGGGCTGTCAAACTCAAGGCCCGTGGGACCAATTTGGCCCACGGGCTGCTTAGATCTGGCCCGCAGGGCCGCCCTGGAAACAGCGAAGGAAGGACCAGCCCACGGTGCCTCTACCAATGGAAACGGAGCTCGGGAGGGCTGCACACGGCCCTCCCNTTTTCAGCCAGGATGGCCTCCTGCAGCCCTCTGCCGGGTGGGGTGGGGGGTCACATTTGATTCATCTTGTGATTCTGATTTTGAGTGTGCTAATTTTAATGTTGTCTTTTACACATTTTATTATTTTAGCCATCTTGAGTTTTTATGATGAAAAAAATGGGGCAGTATAAATGTAATAATAAATAAATAACAGTAAGACCATTTCTCTTTATTTTATAGCATTATTTTACGGTTAACTTCAATCATGAGAACCAGAAAACTCTGGAGCTGAGAACTGAGGATGCCAAGGATTGTGATGAATGGGTGGCAGCTATCAGTCATGCCAGGTAAGGACCCCCAGCAGAAAGGCCTCCCCAGGACGGCTCCTGGCAGGCTGAGCCTGAGGGAGGGAGAGCAGCCGGAGGGAAGGGCTGCAAAGTCTCCCATTATCCGAGGGCTCCCGAATGGGCTGCAGTTCAATACCAGGCCTCGGCTCTAGTTTGGGTACCCCTGACTTAGAGTGCCTTTCTTGGGTTTTGGAGCCTGACTCCTGAGAAGGGGCCAGGCAGGCTTCCCTGGGGAAGGGAAGGGGAAGCAGGAGCTACACCTGCCTTCTTCAGACCCCCGAGTGATCCACGCACCATTGGGAGCTCTCCTCTAACTTCTCAAAGGGGAGGTCTGGAAGACCTCTGAATGGTGGGCAGCTTATCAGCAAGGAGGACCTGGATACAACTGCTTTAATCTGGGCTTTTGTCAGGATGAGGCAGTTGCACTCAGTGGATAAATGGCTACGGAACTCTGGGATCATGTGGGGAGCCTCTGCCTGCCCATTGCGCCTGTGCACTTCCACTTCAAAAATGCACAACAGAAGTGCAGAAGGTCATTTCCAGAGACTTCCAGCATTTGTTTATATTTTCAAAAGCCATATTCATGGTTACAAATGTAATATTTAAATTTTCTTCCTCCATTGCCTCTTTTTATACCCTTTCATCTGATGAAGAATTCTGGGAAACTTAAAAGCTTTGTAGCATACATCTGACTTGATGTAAACGAGAGCCCTGGAAGTTGAAAAGAGACAGTCAAAACACTTTAGGGACAGTTTAAAGAATTCAGGAAGGAGGATTCCATTTCTATACAAAGATTTCCCCCTTAGCTATCAGAAATAAAAACACAGCATTTTTCTTCGTCACAGGGGCTGTATGCTGCCTGGAACTGGTGCAGGATGTGGAGTGCTTTTTTGTAGCTAATTCCCAGATGTTACCAAAACATTTGGGGGGGGGAACTGCTGTTTGGTCATTTCAGATGTTTCCCCCTCTGTCCTTGGGCAGCTGTGAGATGCTGCAATCAAAGATAAAATCTCATCCTTGACATTTGCATATTGATTTTATTGTCTCCCTTTAAATATGCTGTTTGTTTTCCTGGACTTTTAATTAAAAATTACAATAAAGAGGGAATAGTGCCACTTCTGTCTCACAAAGGAAGTTTGATGCTGTGGAAACTTTGACTATTCGGCAAATATCCTGAAAATTCGTTTGACCTCAGATTAAAGCTGGTCCCACCCATGAAAAGTACATTCTGCCTTAATCTCTTTAAGAAAAAAGAATGTTCCTCCTAAAATTCACCTTTTCCTGGAAAATTGTAATTATAAAAAGCAGCATGAAGGAGCCAGATAAACATATTGTCTGGGAATAACAATTTATTTTAATTTTGGGGCCAGTTAAATGGCACCCTAGAGTGCAGCTGAAGGAGCTGTCTGACTGTCTGGCTGAACACGTTTTCTCTGAAGAACCCTGGAAAGCTGCGGAGGAGCCAGCCATGGAAGGAGGCTTCAAAAGTGCGTGTGTGGGGGGGACGACAGAGGATCCAGGGAAGGCTGCCCAGCTCACCATTTAGGAATCTAAACAGCATAGATCAATAAAAAGCAAAAACATTCCAAATCAAGGAAAAATAATAATGCAAAATTTGGCCTCCTCAGGCAGTCCAGGCTATTAATAGTCCCTATTTTGGCCATACATTATTTCTGGCACCAGATGGTGTGAAAGTGCTGTGCTCCTACTGGAAAGCGGCTGTCCATGGGGGGACCAGAGTGGGGCAGCACCTGGATTGACCAGTCCAGTTTCTTAGTTCGCTGTAATGCAGTTTCAATCACTTCACTTTCTACTGAGCTTGTGGATTGCGCTATTCTGTGGTTTCCTTGGCTATGGTTAACTGAATAAGCCACATCCTGGCTGAATACACCTACCACACTAAGTAAAGCCCATTCCTGTACTGGCTTTGTGTGATGCATAAACTAGCTTTATTTGTGTCAGATTAGCTGAGCCAATCACCTCTGGGGCCCATGCCTATTACCCCACAATGGTCCTGTGCTTTGCTGAGTCCTCAGTGTCACGGTGGGAATTCGGTGCCAAAAAACCAAATAAATTGAATGTGACTTTGAGTATTTAAATCGGTAACAAGCTTAATTAACATCCAGGTTGAAAATGATGAAAGCCAGATAGCCCAAAGGGGGAGGCACTAGTCCAGAATCTATCCTGCATCCCCTTCTGTGATGTTGCTGCACACTAACCATGGAGGCTGAAGAAAACTATAAAAAGGCATCACACAATGCAGCTTTGCATATGTGATGGAGAAGGCCCAAAGTCCCAGGCAGATGGAACCAAAGAGAAAAGTCTGATCAAGTAGATCAACTTCAGTGAGAGAAGAACTGGGCCTTTGCCTTCTGGACCTCCTCCCAAACTTTGTTTCTTGAGGTTTTACAGAACTTCCTGTTTGTTTGGGTCACCGGAAAGTTGAGCCTTGACATCCAAAACCACCAAAGAACAGAGATAATGGGAGAGAATCACAGCAAGTTCCCCTGCAAGGCAACTAATTGGTTCCTCCACCTTGAAGCCAGATCAATTATTTATTTCAATCAAAATAAAGCCCCTTGAATGGACTTTTGAGGTCTTCTAGTCCAGCCCCCAGGTGAAGCAGGAGATCCTATACCATTTCAGACAATTGGCTGTCCAGTCTTTTCTTAAAAACCTCCAGTGATGAAGAACCACGATTTCTGGAGGGAAGCTGTTGCACTGCTTAATTGTCCTCACTGTTAGNAGAATAATTTGACCCCCCCCTTCTTTGTGGTAGCCCGTCAAATACTGGAATACTGCTATCATGTCCCACCTAGTCCTCTAGACTGGCCATACCCAATTCCTGCAACTGTTCTTCATGTTTTTGTCTCCAGCCCATTAATCTTTTAGTTGTTCTTCTTTGCACTTTTTCCAAAGTTTCAAGTTTTTTGTAATGTGGTGACCAAAACTGTAATATTCCAGGTGTGGACTTACTAAAGCTTTATAAAGCGGCACTAATGCTTCATGTGATTTTGATTCTGTGCCTCTGTTTATACAATCAAGGATTGTATTAGCTTTTTTGGCAGCTGCTGCACACGGCTGGCTCATGTTTAAGTGATTGTCCACTAGGACTCCAAGGTCCTTCTCACAGTTACTGTTTTGAGTCAGGTTTCACCTAATCTGTACTTGTACCTTTGGTTTTTCTGCCTAGGTGTAAAACCTTGCTTTTCTCCACATTAATATTGTTCATGCTGTTGGATAGGGTCCATTGTTCAAGTCTGTCAAGATCTTTTTGGATCCTGAACTTGTCTTCTGGGCTGCTGGCTATTCCTGCAGCTTAGTGTCATCTGCAAATTTGATGCATTCCCCTTCTATTCCCTCATCCAAGTCATTTATGAAGATATTGGAGAGTCCTGGGCCCAAGATGTGGCACCCCACTGCTTACTTCCCTCCATGCCTGTTACTCCCTTGCCATCTTCTCCAGAGGTGGCATTCAGCAGGTTCTGACCAGTTCTAGAGAACCGGTAGTGGAAATCTTGAGTAGTTTGGAGAGCCGGCCAATCCCACCTCTGACTGGAGATTTTACAGTATCCTTTCCCTGTCATGCCACCAAGCCACGCCCACAGAACCGGNNNTAAAAAAGTTTGAATCCCACCACTGATCTTCTCCCTTTAGCGGACTGACTGTTTCCTTGACTTTTTTCTTGTTATTTATATGTTGAAAGAAACTTTTTTATTATTATTTTTGACTTTTGTTGCATGACTTTGTTCGTTCTGTGTCTTTGCTTTCCTGACTTCACCTTTGCAGGTTCAGGCTATCTGCTGATACTCTGCCTTAATTATGTGTCCTCTTTCCATTTTTTGTACTTATTTTTTTTTGTCTTTCAGTTTATCAGAGAGATCTTTGTGCATGGAACCATGCTTGTTTCTTCTTGGATTTCTTGTTTTTATTTTTCAGTGGTGTTGTGCTGAACTGGGCTTTTATTACCATATTTTTCAGAGTTTCCCATGCTACTAGAGTTGTTTTCCTCTTCAGGATTTTATCCTAAATGATGTTCTCAGAGAATCACAAAATTGCAGGAGCTACAAAGGGCCATTGAGCCCAAGCAATCCCTGGCCAATCTCTGCTTGAATACATCCAATGGAGGGCTGTCCATCATTGGGGGGGGCACATTCTGCTGAACTGCGCCTCTTACTCTCCCCTCTGTCCCATGCAGAGTGGTGGGGACTTCTGCATTTCGTCTTCCCTGCAGCCAAATACAGCTCCCACTTTTCTAAGGAAAGGAATATCAAAACAGACCCATTTTCCTGGAAAGGAAGGGTCTTTGTTTTCTATCTGCATGTAGTACAAAGCAAGTTTTTTTACCTCTGGATATCCATGACTGCACATCAGAGGTGGTATTCAGCAGGTT
>AZIM01000764.1:59899-75011 GCA_000516915.1 Ophiophagus hannah
TTCCTCTGGCAAAGGGCTCGGGCCACCACAGGTGCCCCGACACGAGTCATGTCGAGCTGACCACACCCACTCTGGCCACACCCACTCTGGCCCTCCGAGGTAAAATACAATCCTGATGCGGCNNTCAATGAAATCGAGTTTGACACCCCTGCACTATTACATACATCTTCACGGCTTCTTCCGGGTGTCCGTTAGGGTAAATGTTGGCTAAACAGATCTGATGACATGAGCGAGGGAATAGTGGTTCGTCACCTACTCCCGTGCATTTGACATTCACCGCCAGTCCTGGTTGCGCTTTGGCAACATGTGGAGGAACCTGTTCGTGGGAGGGTTAGGAGTTGTCTTCCATGGTGGATCAAGGTCTGGATGCAGAGCGGCTGGGTGCATGTTACTTTTGCACTGATGACATTGCACCTTGGCTGTGCAGTCTTTGGCCGTGTGTTTAGAAGATTCGCAACACTTGGTGCAGAGGTTTCTGTGCAAATGCTTGGCACCTGTTCAGTGAGTGTCAAGAGTTGTGCAATGGACAAAGCTGGACTCTCTTTGGTGTTGGAGCTGAAATTGGGTTGTTTTCACCCGAACTCTTTATGGCCGAGGTCACGACCCCCGTTTTATGTACAGCCATGAAGGATTTTCCCTTTGCAGTTTGTGTCAGACCCGTGGACAGCGCAGAGGTGATGCTGAATCTTTTGTCAGTTGGGGGACTAACAGCTCTGAGTCTGCAGGTCTGGGGGTCATTACACGACATTGCCTGGTGGGCCACGAATTCTTTGAGAAGGGTAAAGGGAGGTCCTTTGTTTCGACCATTGGCCCTGAAGGCCTCAGACAACTGGATCCATTGTTCAATTAGCACCTGTGGTAGTTTTTGAATGATTGTGCTTTGCATTTCAAATTGGTTGAGACAAGCGAGTCCCAGCAAGTCAGGATCCCGTTGTGCCGCTCTCAGCTGTATATTAGAGAAGTCCCTGAGCTGGCTAGGCTCATTGAGACTGATTTTAGGAAAGCTGTTGAGGAGATCCAAGAGCGAGGATTCCACTTCTGTGGGAGCACCATACTCTTCATCAAGTCTCTTCCACATTAACCGAAGGGCAGCATCTGGATCTTTTAAATGTGATCCATAAATGTCCTTCACTGCTGCTGCAGACCACAGTCCCAGCCAAGCTATCAAGTGTACGAGGACTTCATCAGGCTGCAGGCATGTGGCCTGAATGTTGTGCATGAAAATACTCTTCCACAGTAGATATCCTCTACCTGGCTCGTCAGAAAATTTGTATACACCGTTAGCAGCCAAATCTAGCTTTCCTCTCCTTAGTGCCAACTCTCTCCAGAATGTTGGATCATCTGCTGAGGTGGCATAGGGGTTGTAGGTGAGGTGCATTGGCACAGTGGGGTCTCCCCTTGGATTCTCGTAGACTTGGTCCAGGTTGTGTCTCAGCGACGGCTCGTAGTCTTCTTCCCTGTACTTCCTGAGGAGGTTGTCCTGCCATGCCATATACGATGGTTGAGCTTCACGTTGCTGGGTAGGCTGACCGTGGTTATCTTGTTGTACTTCTGTGCTCGAATAGTGTTGAGGTTGTGGCAGGAACTCCACTGCCTTTGGGTTGAGCTGGGGAGTTGCTGCTTGATGTCTCCTTGCTGAAAAATCTTCACTGTTACCGGTGGACTAAATTGCTTGCCCTGCAGGTCTTGAGATGTTGGGGTAGGTTTTCTATTTTTGGGAATGGAAACTCGAGTCTTAGGTCTTACAATGTCAGTTTTGTGACTGGCGTTTAAGAGTCTGTGGTTGAGATTCTTCCTTTCAATCCCTTGGTTCTGGGAGACTGCTCACTAACTGTGCCAGTTCCACCTGCTTGTTTTGTAGTGAGTGCTGCTCATCCACATAGGCCTTGACCCATTTATCTGGGCTCTCTTCTCCCAACTCTCCAAGGTTGAAGTTGAGGGAGGCGTTGTTGGCCACCTTCTGTAATGCTGCGGCCTGTGCTGTTTTTGTTGCCATCTCCCTTTGTCGTATGAGCAACTCTAATTTGGCCTGAGCTTTGTCCATTTCTGCCTGTTGGCTGGCCTGAGCTCTGGCCATCTCTGCCTGTTGTTTGGCCATTTCTGCCTGTTGACTGGCTTGAGCTTTGGCCATTTCTGCCTGTTGACTGGCTTGAGCTTTNTGAGCTTTGGCCTTTTCTGCCTGTTGACTGGCTTGAGCTTCTGCTTGAGCTGCCACTGCCTCCCTCTGCCGTGTCACCTCCTTTGTCGCACGTAGATCTGCTACTGCAGCTTCGATTTGAGCTTCTATAGCTCGTTCGACATAACTCACTGCCTTTGAGGCCTTAGATGCATCGCTGTGACGGGAGGATGCTCTGGAAGAATGGGAAGAGCTAGCAGCAGAGAATTGCTGTGTGATGCTAGAACCTGCTTGAGATCTGGCTGGCTTGGGATGGAGGGACGAGGCTTTCCTAGAATAGTGGGAGGAGGCCATGCATGATCGAGGGGCTATGTCGGATGTGGCCCTCTCCCTCGACATTTCTTCCAGCTGTAGCGCGTCATGGAGTGCAGCCTGTAGGGAGTCTTTGCTTCTCTGAACGTAGTCCTCACGTTCCTTGTTTAACTCCTTGAAGCATTGTATGTGCTTTTGGAGCTTTGGATCACCCAGCTTCGACTGGATGGATTTGAGATTACATTCACTGTCTCTCCGCCGTGCGAGAAGACGATCTATCTTGGTCTCCAATGAGCAGATGCTGTCGAGAGACAACTCACTTATGGGGGCATTGCAGATCTCCACCAGCTCCGACCATGAGTCTGCATAGCATCTATACTGCCTGTGCCAATCCTCCCTCAGGTATGACCCCATGGTCTCGGTAAGATTCCTATGCTGTCTGAGGTCGTAGGCTTTCTGAGGTATCATAGCCTCTTCAGAATTTTGAACATCCGATTCTGGCTTTTGGGAACCAAGCTCCACGTTTACATCAAGGGTGGGTGGAGGGTTCAAGTCCTCTGGTACATCAGAGACATCTGTCATGGCTGAAGACGCTGCCATGCTTTAAATTGGCAAAGGGTGAATTTTGGGAAATTTAGCGGTTTTCCGTGCAATTCCCCTTTTTTCCACTAGGATGCGCTGCAAGCAGGTAGCTGAATTTAGGAGGCTCCGTTGAAATTCACTGGTTGGCCACTAGAGGGTGCGTTGCAAGGTCTGGAAGATGCTGGTGCAGTACACAGGTTGGCCCCTTGAGTGTGTTGCACTTCAGTACTTGACCCTTGGTTACGTTGCAAGGGGTTGCTGAATTTAGGAGACTCCATTGAAATTCACTGGTTGGCCACTAGAGGGTGAATTGCAAGATCTGGAAGACGCTGGTGCAGTACACAGGTTGGCCCCTTGAGTGCGTTGCAATTCAGTACTTGACCCTTGCACTGTGTTGCAAGAGAGTTGCTAAATTTAGGACCCTTGCGCTGCATTGCAAGGGTTGTCTGAATTTAGGAATTCCTGTAAAATTCACTACTTGACCACAAAGGGTTGCTGCAGGCTAGTATATGAATTTAGAAAATTCCTGTAAAATTCATTACTTGACCACAAGGGGTTGCTGCAAGCTAGATGAATTTAGAAAATTCCTGTAAAATTCATTACTTGACCACAAGGGGTTGCTGCAGGCTAGTAGATAAATTTAGAATTGCTGTAAAATTCATTACTTGACCATAAGGGGTTGCTGCAGGCTAGTAGATGAATTTAGGACCCTTGTGCTGTGGTACAAGGGGTCTGCTAAGTTTAGGAGTCTTCAATGTACGGAGCAAACTCTGCTCAAGGCACTTTTCCCCTTTTATTGAGGAAGGCAGGCTGGTGTCCTTTGACTAAAGATTGCCTTTAATTCCAGTAAAAAGAGAAAATCTTCTTCAGCTCTGCCAGCAAAGATACAGACCGGCTGCTTTTCTGGCTTTTAAATTGGATTCCCTCTTTAGGGGTGGGTTTATGGCCCATTTCTATGGAGATGGCTGATCCTAAGGAATTTACGACTCTGTTGCTTGGAGACCCCATCATAAACTGAGTAGAGGGGCCTCTTTATGGCTGTCTTTCGTGCAAGGCACAAGCAGTGGGGAACTCAAGCAACTCAAGCTAGAAAAAATGCAGTTTCTTTGTTTTCTAGGACACAAGAAAGGATTACTCAGTCTCTTTCAACTGCATTTGTAAAGGGTCTGAAGACAATAACTGGAGGGCTGCAGGGAGAGATGGAGAAGATGCCGCTTGTCTGTCTCTAGCAGATGGGGGAATTTCTGGCCCCTCCCAGTAATTCAAACAGGTTTTATAACTTCAGTTGCTCAGAGGGAGAGGGAGAGGGAGAGAGAATATCTTTCACAGGCAATCTGATTAACTTATATCTTCACTTTGCTTAAGAGGAGATGGAACTTATCTTTTAACTTTATGCTTTCACTTTGGGAGTTCTGATTTCATTATACTTTCATTCTTCTCACAGGAATTTGAATTGCATTACACTGTTCTTCACAGGACTTCAGATAAAACAATATACTTTTAACTTTGTGAATTCAGAGTAGTCCATATTTTCACTTTGGGAGTCCAAATTAACTGTATTTTGCACTATGAAGTCAGCTATGCAAAGAATTGGACATTAGATGGATCTTGACCTAACCGTGAGTTATATTTGAAGATGCCTTGTGACCCAATAAAGAAACTTTGTATGGAAGCCTTTGTAGAGTATGTCTGTCTGTCTTTATATTCAGCCAGCAATTAAAAGACAGAACAGTAAAAATACAGCCACCTTCCCTCTTGGCAGGAGGCCACTCTGGACTGGGAGGATCTGTGGGTGGGGCTGATCCTGGCCCCCATGGAAGTGCAAAGGGTCCATGTCAGCCCTTGGGGGCTGCTGTTTTCCCAAGTGGGCAGGGCTTCTGATCCCCCTGGGGAAGCCCACTGGAGAGACTTGCCACATGGGATCATCCCCCTGAACTGCCTCCCTTCCTCCCCCCATGCAGAGTTCCCTTTGTTCTCCTACAACAATGGAGTGGTGATGACTTCTTGCCGAGAGTTGGAGAACAGCCGCAGCAGCGCTCTCTCAGCCGCCTCCGCATTCGCCATTGCCACCGCTGGAGCCAATGAGGGTACCCCAACCAAAGAAAAGTACCGCCGAATGTCGTTGGCCAGCCCAGGTGGGAGAAGAGGAAGGGTCCTCCTCTGGCCGGGTGGTTCCTCCCTTTCCTGGGCCCTGCAAACCTTCCGGGGAGCCTTGGAAGGGCTGCTGCCTGTGGGAGGAGGCCAGGCAATGGCTGGAGCCCTCTTCCAGGGCAGGGCAGGCCACCAAGTCTCCTACAGGCCCCATAGAGCCCGACCCCTGGGTGGGTTCCCAGGCTGAATCTTTCCCCCCCACAGGCTTCCCTTCTGACCAGAGGAACAGCGACAAAGAGTTTGTGATCAGGAGGGCAGCCACCAACCGGGTACTCAATGTCCTGAGGCACTGGGTCTCCAAGCATGCTCAGGTACGGCTCAGGCTCCCTTCATGATCGGAGCCCCCAGGCTGCAGAGGGCTGTGCTTGCCTGACCAGCTGGGCCTCACTGGGGCTCGTGGCAAATCTCCCTTTGACAGGACTTTGAAACCAAGGAGGAGCTGAAGTATAAAGTGATCAGCTTTCTGGAGGAAGTGATGCACGACCCAGAACTCCTGACCCAAGAGAGAAAAGCCGCCGGCAACATCATAAGGCAGGTCAAAAGGCGGAGTGGTTGTCTCACTCTTGCCACAGATGGGGGTCTTAATGCAAGGCGGGGAGGGGGCTGTGTGAGAACCGGTCTGGCCCCCGAGTGCTGGTTGCCCCAAATGCTACCCTTCATTGGGCTGTTGGCTCAGGGCAAGCGGCTGATCTCGTGGCCTGACTTTCCAATGGAAGAGAGAGGGTGTTTGGGGCGGCTTCGCCTTCCTTTGCTGTGAGGGGAAGAGACTCCCGTGATCCCTGTCCCTGGGGCTCCGGATGGAGAAGCTCAGAGCCAGAGAAGCCCTCGGCTTCCACACAGGCCTCCCCCAGAATAAGTGGAAGCCTCCCCATTTTTGTCCTGGAAACTCATGACTGTGCTTCTCCCTTTCTACCTGCCTGCCAGGACCCTGACCCAGGATGACCCTGGAGACAACCAGATCACCCTGGAAGAGATTCTGCAAATGGTAACGTCTTCTGGGGTCCCCAAGTGGGGTCACAAGAAGCCTGTGTTGGTTTGGTTTGTCTCCTAAACTAGGAGTCCGTTGCATTTCGAAGCCAACGCTGGGCTTGATAGGCCACAATGCGAGTCCATATCACCTGTGTAACAATGCAATTGTGAAGATTGGCATAAAGTTGAGGAGTTATGGATTGTTGGGGGGGGTTGTTGTCTTCTAGGCACCTCGAAAGGGAAGGTGGGAAGGTGAAGCCAGAAGGTCAGCCACTGAAGCCTTGGTGTGTCCTGAGCCCCACTGAGGCCCCAAGAGCCGTTTCAGAGGTCTGATGAGATCTCCACGATCTTCCCTTCTTGGAGCCCTTTGGGTTGCACCAAAAGTGCGACCTCTTGAGCCTCAGCTTGAGGCTGCTTCGTGGTAGCAACCATGGAAGCAGGTCAGAAATTTGAGCAGAAGCAGATCTGAACGGGAATTTGAAGTTTAGACTCAGTCTAAACTGGGCAGCACTACCCTGGCTCTTGTTTGTAATCCTAACTTTAGCAGATGGTTGTTTATTTACTTATTTATGTCCTGCCTTTATTATTTTTGCAAATTACTCAAGGTATATCCACTATACCTTCCTCCTCTTTTCCACACAACAATCCTGTGAGGTGGGTTGGGCCACCCAGCTGGCTTTTATGCCTAAGGCGGGACTAGAACTCACTGTCTCCCAGTGATTGGCCAAAGGTTGCTCCATGGGCTTTCGTGGCTAAAGCAGGACCAGCACTCACGGCCTCCCACTTTCTAGCCTGGTGCCTTAACCACTAGACTAGTCTGCATTGGCCCCAGCACAGGAGGGACAGAGGCGCTTTGGGGAAGCATCTCAGGGCCCCAAGGGGCCATTTATTTATAACACCCAACTTGATGGGGCACCTGTTTCAATCCATTCCTATGGAAGGGTAGAGTTGAGAAGACCAAGGGGCATAATGGATGCCTTAAGCCTTCTCCGCATGGCCCCCAAATAAGGCCATGTCAGCCTATGTTGGAGATGTTCTTAAGAAGAGACTCGGGCTTTTCATTGCTTGCTCATGAGCCAGGATGAGAAACAGAGACTTATTGCCATGTGCATGCTCCTCTTACCAACCCTATGGATCCCGTCTGCCAAGCGCTGGGGGAAGAGCGCCAGAGAGGCCAGCATCTCTCCTGGGCTGAGAGGCATTTGCCTCTTTGGACCAACCTCCTCTCGGTCCAAAGAATGACCTGTAGGCAATATCTCTCTGTCGATGGGTTCAGTTAACGGGAGCAAGAATCCGTCCAGGCTCAGGAGGATTTAAAACCTTTCTGACCTCCTGGATTTGTCCTATGCAGGACAGTCAGGGTTCCATCACAGGAAACAGGAATCTCAAGCAAGGTGTGTCTCTTTCCTGTAGCTCAGTGGTTCTGTTGATCTCCTGGCCTTCAGAGGATGAGGAACTGGAAGTGACTTTGTCCTGCCTTGCTTGGGCCTGATGGAGCAGGAGGTTCTCTGACTAAGGCCTTCTCTGCATCAGCAGCTTCTGGGACTCAAATGCAAGGGCCTGGACTCCCTCCTCTGCTTCGCCTTGCCCAGCCAAAACTCTTTGCCAGGCCCTTGGTGTGGCCTTCCTGACTGGGTTCCTTGACCTGGCATGGGTCTCAGCTGTCAGGGAGGGGATCAGGGGGCAGGTCAGATGGGCTTTTGTAGTGGAAAGTTCTCCTGGCCACAGCATGTACTTCACCTCTTAATCCACTCCCCCCACATGCACCCCCCCCACTGAATATTTGGTGCTGCTTCCTTCATATATGGTCTGGGGGGTGCAGAAGTGCAGTTGGAGCTGCTGCCTGTGGACTGGAGTGTCCTACCACAAAGTCCCATCCCTTTGGGGTTCCTGGCCTGGGCGTGACCCCCTTCCCTCCCCAAGAACAGGGAGAGGCTGAGTCTGTCAGGATCCAGCTCACTCTGGCCAGCGTCTCTGAGCAGGTTCTTTGGCTTCACCTTCATCTGGGGACCCCCATCCAAGCAGCCCCTTCTTTTCTCATTCCAGGCTGTGGGGGTCAAGGCAGAACCCTTTGAAAATCACTCGGCTTTAGAAATAGCTGAGCAGCTCACCTTATTGGATCACCTGGTCTTCAAGACGATACCCTATGAGTGAGTACCAAGCTCTTTGATGCGCATTTGGGAGCGCAGCCAAGATGAAAGATGCAACATCGCATTCAATGATGGTAGTGGGCTGTGTGTCCTGTGGGTGTTTTTGAAAATACTGGTCCGAACAAAGATGAAGATAAATGTGTCATAGACCTCTGTCACCCCATCACAATCCATGGGGGATTGTGGGAATAAGTCTGCCTCCCCCCCCCACTTGCAAAGACCTTATGAGGAGACACCCATTTTCTCAAGAACTTCCTGTGCAGAACAAGGTGGGCCAGGCAGGGAGAAATTCCAGAGAGGGCCCAGCTCATCCCGAGACCTCTTATTTTCAGGGAATTCTTTGGACAAGGGTGGATGAAGATGGAAAAGAACGAGCGAACACCCTACATCCTGATGAACACAAAGCACTTCAATGACGTGAGTGCCACTGCTGTGGGTCCAAGTCTTGGTGGGGCTTTGCGGGGGCAGCTCAGAATTCAGACTTTGCCCATTTGCAGAACCTGCAGTAACTTTGCAGGGACTCTTCTTCCTCTTGCTTGTCCAGATCCACCTTATCCTAATGGGTAGTTAAAGTCCCCCGTTCCTATTGTAGCATGCTTCCTGCACCCCTTAGCCAACTCATTAGCAAAACCTTTGTCTATTTCCTTTGGTTGGTTGGTTGGGTTGTCTGTAAGGTCCTGACTGTTGTTGAGGCCCCTTTAGGATCCTGGCTAGGGCTGGAGCAGGCCATGAACCCTGAAAGACCCGTCCGAATGCACTGCTGACCCAGGGGAAGCTTTCCATGCCACTCTTTGCTGGAGCCCTCAGAGGACCAGGGCAGGCCTCTTCTCAGTGCCCCACACTCCTTTCTCCAGGAAAGTGGTCTGCTCCTTGGCATTTCATTGAGTTGGGTTTTGGGATTTGCGATGTCATCAAGAATAACAATATTTAGCTACCATTTCTAAAAAAAAAAAAAAAGAAAAACTCCGATGTTGAAATTTTAATTTCATTTTTGTGTATTTGAAGTCTTTTAAGCCCCTTTTGTATATGGCAAAGCACCCTCAAAGGCAAGTTAAACATAGTTTACATAAACCCTACCGGAATGCAAGTTCAGGAAATGTTGCTCATAGACTCTTCGTATGCCAACACCCCACCCCCGCAAAACCAGCCTGCCCCCACAGATGTGCTCCCCTCCAAGGCCGCTGCTCCCTGTGAGTCAGAAGCTGCCTTTGCCCATGTGGATTGCTGCTGACCCTTCCCTGCTGCTCCCATCCCCTCTGCCCTGGCTCTGCAGCCCCCCCCTGCCCCGTCCAGAGAAGCTTCCTTTCTTCTCTAACTGGAGGTGCTGCCGGGGGTGGGGGCAAAAGTGCCTTCATGCCTCATTCGGATTTTAGTCCCAATAGTCTTCCCTTTTTGTCCAGGATAGGTGTGCAAAAGAGGATTTTCACAGATCTTTCTTTATTCATGTGAGAAGCACCTACAACTTATGGACATATAACATTCAACACTATTTTAAATAAGTTTAAAATAAGACCATAGAAATATAGTAAAAAGTATATAAATAAATTGGATTAAATCTAGATGCCATTTGCCCAGTATCGGGCCATGTCGACAGCACTTTCTCTTGTCAGCATGACGCCCTCCTCTGCCTGCGTTGAAGAGTTTCGCCTCTGCAGCAGCCCTTGTGGGGTAAATTGCTCTGCTCCACATTCAGGCGCAGGCACATCCATCTCCTTAGATTGTCCCTTGGTCTTCCTACCCCGGTGCATACCCTGTTCAGCAATTTCCATGCAGGGCAGGTGGCAAGCAGTTGCAGGGTTATGCCTGGAACTGGCGTCTTCCTTCTGCTGCGGGCAGAGAAGACGAGGGGCAGCCTTGCCCACCTGTGCATGTTTCAGCTTCCCTCCGCCTGGTCTCCCCCTCCCTCTTTGGAGGTGAGGGGCTTTTCTTATCATTTGGGGCTGCACCCTTCTGGGGGCTGCAATGTCCACCCTCTGCTCCCTGATGACCCCTGCAGATCAGCAACCTGATTGCCTCCGAGATCCTCCGCAATGAGGACATGGCTGCCCGGGTGAGCACGGTTGAGAAGTGGGTGGCGGTGGCTGACATTTGCCGCTGCCTGCACAACTACAACGCCGTTCTGGAGATCACCTCGGCCTTCAACCGCAGTGCCATCTTCCGCCTGAAGAAGACTTGGATGAAGGTGTCAAAGCCGGTGAGGAGCCCACTGCCAAGGCTGCGCAATCGGGACGGGGGCCTTGGGAAGGGGGTTGTGCCGCAGGGGCCTTTCTGTACACACCTTGTTCTCCTGTTTTTCTGGGAAGGAGATCCTAATCTTGTGTGTTTGCACACTTCAGGAAGCCTAGCTGGCTGGGTTTTGAGCCCCTTTGCAGCTTTGGGTTATTGTGTCCTTCTGGAAAGAGCAGCACCATCTGCCCCACTGGACATGTTTTTAAGGGTGATGTTTACCAGCCAGGGTGTCTCTGACTTCAAAATTGTGGTCTCAAAGAGGAAGGTTGCAAGCAGGAAGCAGTCGTGTACACCATGGGTAGCTTTACTCCTTCAGCCATCCAGAAAATATGCCAAGATCCATCTTCCTCAGCCTCCATTGAATTGCCCTATCCCTGAGAGTGGTAAAAGCCCCCATTGCTCACACCAACAGCACTCAATGGCTTCTCGAGCTCTTGCCTGTGTTTCCACCCTTTCAGCTGGTGCAGAGTGTCTAACGGTCCTTTTGTGGCACTGATTCTTACAAGGCCCACTGGCTTCATTTGGGGCCCATGAGTCTTTTCCCATTTCTCCGTTGCCCCATCTGGGCTGTCCTTCCCCCCCATTTCCAGGACTGGCCATGAGAGCTCCCACCCCCCAGCAGAGTTCACCAGTCACCTGGCCATTTCACTTTGTCTTCCCCTGACCACAACGATGCGAAGAGCAGTAAGAGCCTCTGGCAGCACTCAACTCCTCAGGCAAAGCCTCTTCTTGCCAAGCTGCTTCAGGCTCCTCGTAGTGCCAGGAGAAGCCCCCACCTACAGGGCCCTTAGCAGCTCTCTGCCCACAAAGGAGGGGACTCTTTCTTTGACCCCTAATGTTGGCCATTGCATTCTCCCCCCCCCGCTTTAATTCTTCCACTTCCTGGACTTATTGTTTGATTGTGGCTCCTTGGTGCTGAGCTGGGCTGGTTGCTTGCAGACATTTCATCACCTGACTAGGTAACCTCATCAGTGCACATCAATGCTAGGTAACATCGGATGTTGTTTGATCATCAGGCTCTGCAGGGCCGCCATGGGCTCAAAGGCATTTCCATCTCACAGTTCTGACTTCCCCTTGGAAAGCCCCTTTGGCCCAGGCTCCCTTCCCCCTTTTGCTCCTCTAGTTCTTCCCTTTCTCCCCAGACCAAAGCTGTGATCGATAAGCTGCAACGGCTGGTGTCTTCGGAAGGACGATTTAAAAACTTGAGGGAAGCTCTGAAGAAGTAAGTTGCCCCTGCTGCTCACACATGTGGGTCAGCGGGGCGGGAGGCTCTTGCCCAGCCTGGGCAGCTGGTGCCTGGCAGAAGTACCAGGCAGGCTCCAGGAGAGGAGGGCAAAGAGACAGGCTGCACCCAGCCCTGCCCATGTAGAGGCTGCCATGGCAAGAGCTGGGCACGTGGCCAGCAGGAGGCTGAGGGCTGGCAGGTAGGGGAGCTCTGCCTGCACCACCGGGTGCCCCACCCGGCACCCTTGGCAGGGAGGGGGAGTTGGGGGGTTGCCAGGCCTTGGGATGCCTCTGACCAAGCACGGTCCAGCCTCACTGCAGCTGCTGCTGAGGCAGAACAGGCCACCTTGGGTGGTTCAGCTCCATCCCAAACAGCAGAGGAAGAGATGGGGGGGGGCTTTCTCATAGCTTTGGGTGGGAGCCCCCTTAACTGCTCCTTTGCCTCGTTTCCAGAGGGAGTTGGGGGGAGACTGACCTTGTTTGGCAAAAGCATGTAAAATCTGTGTTAGGGTTTTAAGCGACAGTTTCAGAGTTTCCCACTTCAAAAGATGGGGGAGCCCTAGCATGCCTTTAGCTTTTTGCAGCAATGCTTGGAGAGGGTTTGGGGGGAGATGCCCAGGGATGTGGAGGCCCTCATCCCTGCACTGGAAGATAGCAGCAGCAGTGAGTGACATCTGGCTGGAGATTCCAGAACTCCTGAAGATTATTTCAGTCTCAGTGACTCAAGCAAAATTATGCAGACGAGCAAATGCTGGGACTTGGCTTGCAGCTTAGATGTGGCCAAAAGAACCAGGATAATGTAAGGCAAACACCTCCTCCTGGGGCCAATTCTCCTGACCCAGAGAACATGTGGAAGCATAGCAGTATGTCAAAGGGACCAAAGAGGCCGCTTGTCTTTGGGAAGCAGCCCTGTTGCCTTTGTCCCACCAGCTGAGCTTCTCTTTTCTGCCTCTCAGTTGTGACCCACCTTGTGTCCCTTACCTGGGCATGTACCTCACGGACCTGGCGTTCATTGAAGAGGGAACCCCCAACTACACTGAGGACGGCCTGGTGAACTTCTCCAAAATGAGGATGGTGAGCTCCCTGGCAGGGGCACCGAATTGCCCTCCCCCTGAGCAGCTGCTTGCCTGACTTTGCCAATTGTCGGGGTCGTACCACGAGGGGGCCGGGGGCCCTTCTCCCTGGGCCCACTGCCTGCTCTTTGGCAGCCTTTGGGCACAGGGGCCTCCTTCCTCTCTCCCTGCAGATCTCCCACATCATCCGAGAGATCCGGCAGTTTCAGCAGACGGCCTACAAGATTGAGCATCAGGCCAAGGTAGGATCCTCGGATCCTCGGAGATGATCCTCTGGGAGAGACCCTCTTGGCCCAGCCTTGTTCTCCCCTGGCCTCTTCTGCCCCTGCCCTTCTCTCTCTTCCAGGTCACTCAGTACCTCCTAGACCAGTCGTTTGTGATGGATGAAGAGGGTCTCTACGATGCCTCTCTGAAGATAGAGCCGAAGCTCCCCACCTAAGAACAGAGCAGCTGCACCCACCGGCCCAGGACATGGGGGTCTGTCTTGCCTCTCCTCTCAGTCTCTTGACTTCCTCTCACGGCCTTTCCTCCCAGCCCCCACCCAATCCTTGCACTGTCCACGGGCAGGCTTGGCTTTGATCAAGCCTATTTTCTTCTTTGTTGACTCTTGGGAGCAACTGGACTGGAGGATTCAGGACTGGGGCACTGAGTTGCCCCACTTGCCCTGGAGCCCGAGTTTTCCTGTCTTCTATACTCTGGCCCTCAGGCTCCTGTAGTGTGGAAAACTCGGCCCCCAACTGAGCTACTCTGGACGTTCTTCGGCTTTTCCAGAGAAGCTTTGATGGCTTCCATTTTGCCAGGATTGTTGTGTTCTCTTCTGAGCCCCCGTGGTTGGGTTTCCTGATTCACACCTCCCATCCATATTTGGGGGTGCAGAGCTCCTCCAAAGTTTCTGGAGCTGGTTGGCTTGTGCAAAGAGAGCTCAGGACATCCCCGTGGGGCTCTGGGCCTCATATGGCAGGGCTGGGGGGTGGGGGTTAAAGGCCATTTGGACTTCCTGCCTTAGACCCTGAAAGGGGGAGGCCCTCTGTCCCTCTGAGCAATTCTGCTGCACCCCCCCCCACACTTTGGCGCTTCTGTCTGTATGCTTCATTGTAGACATAGTGACATGTCTTAGTAACATGATGTACAATTAGAGGGGGAAATGGCCAGGTGTTTTTATTACATATACTGTAATCCTGTCTAACCACTTGCTAGCAGGAATATAGTAATGTAGTGCTTATTCTGTGAATATTATCATGTATTTTTTACAGTGTACAGTGTATAAACCCAAGTGAATTTTTGACTAGCAGGCATGCTCTATGGGAACTGAATTCAGAAACCTTTTGCTGTAAGCAATACCCTCTGGTATGAGAATTGTCTTTCAAGACCTGAAATATTTCAACCTGCAGCTTATTTGGAAAAGAAAATTTCCATTTTTTTGTAAAAATATATGTTTCCTGATTACCTCTTGCTAATAAATTTATTCTATCTCAGGGTGAACCATGGCTTTGGACATGTGTACAGACCAGCCCGCAGGCTGGAGAGGCAAGTTTTAAAAGGAAAAACAGAAGGTGGGTGGGAAGGGAGAGAGTTTTTGCATATCTAGCACAGCCCGTTTCAGTTGGGAGCCTGGAGGAGGAGGGTTCCAGATTGCTGACAAAGTGGTGGACTCCTCCCCATCTGGATGTGAAGCTCTGGGAGAGCTCAAGAAGAGCAAACACAGCCCTAGTTTTCAGAAAGGGGGATGCTCCTCTCTTTCTGGGAAACCCCGGGTACTTAGATTAAGACCCACTCTGGCCTGGTTGTGGGGTCACAGGACCCTCACCGTGTTTTCAAGTGCAGCCTCCACTTCCACCCCACTCCCAGTTGCAGCGATTCCTCCAAATGGAACTTCCTTGACTCCCAGGAGGACAGAGCAAACTGGCAGCTGATCCACCAGCATGGTAGCCTGTTGAGCAGCTCTTCTCACAACAGAGAGAAAAACATTCCAACATTGGATCAGAAATCCCTTATTTTGCAGCCATGCCGCTCCAAAGCCCTCTCAAACCAGATTCAGTTAAGGATGGAAATATGAGTAGAATCTATCAATCAATCAGATTAGAGCTGGAAGGGACCTTGGGGGTCTTCTAGTGCCCACCCCCCACTCAAACAGGAGACTCTATACCATTTCACACTAGGCTTCTTCAAAGCTTCCAGTGATGAAGCACCCACAACTTCGGAAGGCAACTTATGTTCCACCGGGTAATTTGTCCTCACCGTTAGGGGGTTTCTCCTTAATTCCAGGTTGCTTCTCTGCTTGATTAATTTCCATCCATTGTTTCTTG
>AZIM01000764.1:131011-149344 GCA_000516915.1 Ophiophagus hannah
ATTGGGATGTTTATTTAATTTTTTTCTTAACTTTTGTATTATATGTTCTTAGTCTGTGAGCCGCCCTGAGTCCTTTGGGAGATACGGTGGCATACAAATCCCAATAAACTTGAAACTTGATTGCTGTGCCAATAAGTTTAACCTGCTGATGAGATGAAGCAAGGCTCTCCAAAGCAAGGCCCTCACAAGATCCTTTCCTCCCTCCCAGCTCAAGGCCTGCTGGAAGAAGAGATGCAGGGACAAAATCGTTGCTCCTCTGCTCTGTTACAAAATAAAAACTTATCTGTAACAATCCATTTAGCCCCATCTCCCAGGAAAACCCACTTTTGTGCAACATGTTTTCCTTTCCAGATGAAGGTTCCCATGTGAACCTATTACAAACAGAACCAGGAGCATAACTGAGCAACTGATGGAATCCTAGAATGGGAAAGGATCTTTGAGATCTTTGTCCTGTCCCTGCCAGAGCAGGAATCCCCAAGGCATCTCATGCAAATGGTGGTCCAACCTTTGCATGAAAAGATTCAGTGATGGGGCCTCCTTGACTCCGGGAAACAGAGGGTTCCATTGCTTAATAGTTCTTGCTATCAAGAAATTCCTCTTTATATTAAGTTTGGATCTCCCTCTGTAAAGCTTATGCCAGTAAGTCCTTGGCCTGTCTTTGGAGATGAAGAATAAATCCACACCCTCCTCCCTGTGGTAGACCTTCGAGAGGAGACACCGCTCACCTGTTTTCTCTCCTGTAGTCTAAATGTAAGAATTCCTTAAACACTCTTGTTAGGATTTAGTCTCCAAGATCCTCACCATCTTTGTCATTTTTCTCTCCACTTTTTCCTCCACGTCTGTGTATTTAGGTTCAGTCTGACCAGTGCAGAACTATCACTTCCTGTGGTGTATAACTCTGTTGATGTAGCCCAAATTTTACACTGGCATTTGGCAGCTGCAGCATATGCCTGTCTTGGGCTTAATTTGTAGTCTACCAGGATCCCCAGATCCTTCTTACTACTCAGCCAACTGCTACCTTATCTTGTCCATGTCTATCTGGATTTTCCTACTTGAGTTTCCTTACATTTAGACTGAATTCAGTATTCAAGTCTGTCAAGATACTTTGGAACTTTGAGTTTGGTGTCATCTGAAAATTTTCTGAGTATCCATTTTATCTCATCTGAGTCATGTTATAAAAAGCCCTAGGTGCAAGCCTCTCTCCGTGTGGCCGTGGATCCATACGTTGGGTACAATTGATCTATGAACACCTAGGAACAAGCAAAGCTGTTACTAGAAGCCAACGTGGGTTTGTCAAAAAAAAATAGTGAACCAGCAACTGTATACTGTATGTAGGGCATTTGATAGTGTAGACCACAGCTTCTTAGTAAGATAGAAAAATGTCAGCTAGACAGCATCAGTGCATCACAACCCAATGGATTTGTAACTGGCTGACCAACCACACTCATCATGTAGTCTTCCATATAACTACATCTACATGGAGGGAAGGATGCACTGGGGTACCCTAAGGTTCTGTCTGAGGCCCAGTACCAACATCTTCATAAACAATTTAGATGAGCAGATAAAAGGGGAAGTCATCAAATTTGCAAGCATCAATTTTAGGGGAATAGCCAACACTTTAGAAAGACGGGTTCAAGATACAGAAAGATCTTGACAGACTTGAACAGACCTGTCCAACAAAATGTAACTCATTGGTGACAAATGGAAGGTTTTACATTAGGCAGGAAAAAACCAAATGCACATGTGGTACCTGGCTCAACAGCAATATTTATGAGAGGGATCTCGGAGTCCTAGTGGACAACCATTTAACTATGAGCCAGCAGTGTCCTGCACCTCCCAAAAAAAGCCAACATAGTCCTAAGCTGCATTAATAGAGACAATATCAAGATCACATGAACTTTTAGTACTGTTTTATAATGCCTTGGTAAGACTCCAGTTGGACTATTGTATCCAGTTTTGGTTGCCATGATTTAAAAAAGATGTGACTCTAGAAAGAGTGCAGAGAAATAACAACAAAGATTATTAGGGGACCAGAGGCTAAATCATGAAGAATAGCTACAGGGATTGAGTATGTCTAGTCCAATGAAAAGAAGGACTGGGGTGACGCGATACCAGTCTCCCAATATTTGAGGGGCTGTCACAATATTTGAGTGGAGAATAGGGTCGACCTATTCTCTAAAGCATCTTAGGGCAGGACAAGAAGTAATGGATGGATACTTGTTAACGAGATCTGACCTAGAATTAAGGAGAAATTTCCTGTCAGGGAGAGCAATTAATCAGTGAAAATGGCATGCCTCCAGAAGTTGTGGGTGCTCTGTCACTGAGATTAAGAAAAGATTGGACAGCCAGTTGTCTGAAATGCTGTGTGGTCTCCTGCTTGAGCAGGGGTTGGACTAGAAGACCTCCAAGGCCCCTTCCAACTCTGATATTGTTCAACTAGGTATAAATCCATCTGATTACAGGGCAATCCATCTCATATTGTTCCATTATATGTAACAAGTTAATCAAATGCTTATTGAAGTCTAGGTTTGCTACATCTGGGTCTTTGTCAGAACAGAAATGAGTCTGGCATGACCTGTTTCTAACAAATCTGGCTTCTAGTAATTACTTTGTTTCTTGCTTAGGGCTCACATGCCCACTCTGCTTGATGCTCTTTTCTATGATTTTCCTAGTTCCTGATGTCAAGTTGATGGGTGGATCCACTTGGTTCTCTTTTTTAAAGTGGATCCACTCGGTTCTCTTTTTTAAACGATCTTTGGTCTTCTCCAATTTACTGTTACTTCCTCTATACCTGTGATGGTGAACCTATGCCACTCGTGCCAGAAGTGGCACACACAGCCATCTCCCTGGGCATGCCAGCCATCGCCCATTGCTCTTCCAGGTTCCGACGTATGCATGCATGCCAGCCAGTTGGTCTTCACATGTGTGGGAGTGCCAGAAACTGGAAGAGTGGCTCTTGGTTGTGCAAACACGCGCCAGCCAGCTTGCCTTCACATGCTCATGCGTGTTAGAACCCGGAAGACCAGGTGGCCGGTGCACATATGTGCACTGGGAAGCTGAGCTTCCAGTTTCTGGCGCACCGCACCAGGGAGCTATTCTTTGGGTTTTCAACATGCACGTGCTTCCATTTCAGCGCTTGGTGCCAAAAAGGTTTGCCACCACTGCTCTATACTATTAGTAAAAAAGTCACTGATTCCAGCTCAGATTGCATGAAATTTTCCATTCATTCAGACTGTCACTTCTTCAGTTTGCTGTCGGGCTAATGTTCTATTGCTTTATTGGCCTAGATAACAGATAATTCTGTAATCGTTTTGTTTCTACTAAAACAGCATTTTTGCTTAAGATCGTAATGAAATAGTCATTAATCTGTTGGGAAAATGGGACAATGAAACTTCTCATATCAGCTGGAACATGGACACTGCATTTTTAATAAGTAAAATATATAGAAGGTAGTGTATAAATTAAGGAAATCTAATTACTAGGCCTATCCATATTACTCATTCAAAATATTCATTTATGTATTACATGATATTGCTTCATAAAATGGTGCATTCTTTAATTATTAAATAATTTCAAATACTTCCATTATAAAGCGTGTTATAAACACTTTACATTCTAAAAGAGAAGCCAACAGATATGCATGATATTATTTTTCTCCACAGAATTCTTGATTTTGTTTGAACAGCTAGAAAATGGAACCATTCTCAAATGGTCAACCTTTATTTTTTTTTCTCCTTTCTCCAAGTGAAGGGCACTCACAGTTAATCAAAATGTAGCTAATTTGCATTGCAGATTGCGACTGCGACATTTCAAAGGCTATCATCCAATTTCTGCTTAGTTGATTCCAGGGAAGAATCCAGATTTCCCATGCAATGAGATCCAAAATGCCTAACATTTCTTTCCCTGCATATTTCACCCAGGGGTCCTCCTTTTGTTTTCTGGAATCTCTGAAAACAATTCAGCTCTGTCTTCTTGATTGTGGTGGCTCTTTTACACACATACTGATTAGCAGGTCATTTGATCATGGGCTGGATGGGTGACTGGCTTCTGTGGAACATAGACGATTTGTCCAATCAGAAGATGAAGATTTTCATCCCTCCCAGACAGGAACTGCTAACTGTCACTTCCAGATGACTCTGAATTTAGTATTAATGATCTATGGACAGGGAGAGAAAAGTTCTGATTCACAAGAGGATCTTTCTCCCTAAGTGTATCCTATAAATTGTTGTCTTCTAATTGTGAAAGTAACCTATAATTCAACATACCACATACCATTTTATAGACATCTTCTGTTTTTATACAATGGCAATGCACGCCCTTCAGTACTTGCTGGCTGTGCTGCACACATGAAAGAAACATCTGAAAACATGGAACTGTTGTTGAAGCACATCCAGTACAGCATGCAGCTGGAATATCTGTGGAAATCTCAAAGTAGCGGTTCTGTCTGCTGCTTGGAATGCAGCTTTAGCGTCCCACTTACTGTTGCTACATCCCCAGTTATGATGCCGGGTTTATCCTTACATTATGGAAATAAAGTTCTGCTGAGCTATTTATGGATTTACTACTTTAGTCAACATTCCTTTGGTATGCAAAAACTGTGGCTCTGGTCAACGCAAGAGGAACAGCAGTATTATACTTAATATATAATTATATATTAAAAATCCTGGTTGGTTCAACCTTCCAAGCACTCAAGACCCAGAGGCCTCCTGAAGAGCTTCTGGAAGGCCCACACAGGAGCCCCTGGCGTCTTACCTCTGTGTAGGAGTCTTCCTTGCTCTCTGATTGGGCAGGCAAACTCTAAACAGCATCGACAGTCTCAGCATTTGGGGCCATACACCTACATAATCCTCCACTTACGACCGTGATGAAACCCAGAACTTCTGTCATAAATAATGAGAGTTGTAAGTCAAGGCACTGAACTGGATCTGATTTTACAGATTTTGCAACAGTTGTTAGGCATACGCCGTGGGCATCAAGCAAAGCCATGGGGCCGATTTTATTATCAGGAACCAGCTAAAAAAGCTGGAAACGGTCAGAAAACTTAAAGGGACCATGAAATGCCACAATCGGTCCTAAAGTCAGCTGGTGACCAAGTGCCTGAATTGCAGTCACGACTGCAGGCATGTGTGCAGCATCAAAAACTCTGGAACTGGGTCGTAAGAAGATTTTGGGGGGCCACTGTAAGGTTGAAAAGTCGCTAGGCAACTGGCCATTCAAGAAGGACCCCCTGCACCTTTATAGATGCACTGGCCTAGATCCCATTCAGAGGTGGGCTGTACTCAGAAGAATGGCCCTCACCCCTGGAGCTCCTCTTGGAGGAGGTCCTGACCAGCGGCCTCTGGGCTGCTGCACTTTGCACCAAGTGAGGCTTCTCCACGTAAGGCCAATTACAGAAATCCACAGAGAAAACGACACTCTCCAGTGCCACGTGTTCTGGGTGTGGGTGGTTTGATTGCTGTTCGTTTTGATGCCCTTCCAAAAGTTTCCTTTGCCTCATCCCTAATAAGCTTTGCACCTGCCTTTGTTTTCTGTTTGCGTGGCGCACACCTGCAGCAACTGGCTTTGTGGTGCTAGGTTGCCTCTTCGGATACGTCATCGTCATCATCACCACCAAGTTCCCCTCAGCATTAGTCCTTTGCTCCCAGGCTACAGAACCTTTCTGCCCTCTTCCACTTCTGAGCACCCAGCCCTGTGGCTTTATCCAAAAGCCCTCGGTCCAGCTGGAAGCGCCATCACGTACACCAATGTTTGTTCAACAAGACTGGGAGTGGTGATGCAACACGCCAGGAATAGCACAGACCTCATGTAGGCTGAGCAAGTGATGCACAGGAAAGTAGGAAAGAACCAGTAATGAAGTTCTAAAAAATGGGTTCAGGAATCCTCTTGGCCATTTTTATTTCTGAAAACCTGTTTCTTCCCTCCCAGAACCTCTTCCTGAAAAGCTTCCTTGCTTAGATTCCCCACAACTATGAATATGAACTTAAATTCTCTTCCGTGAAGAGAGGAGATGTGCACTCTAGCCTTAGTCCCGCTTATTCAGGAGTGATGGAAAGGGATTCCCTATGCAGGGTCTCCTGATCTTTGAAGAAAGTGTGCAATCCTGGTAAATGTCCTGTTTCCGTTGCTCTTACAGAAACGTCAGTATTTATGATGCTCGGCACCTGAAGAGCAGAAGCCAGCCAGTAGTTGCTCTCAATGGACACAGCAAGAGTGTTGCTTCGGCTTATTTTTCACCTGTAACTGGAAACAGAATAGTGACAACTTGTGCTGACGATACACTCAGGTATGTGTGAGTTGACTATGTATTAGATTTTGCTTTTGGGAGTCTGCCTTCTAATTTTCTTCTCCTGCAACTCTTTGCAACCATTTTTTTTATTTAGCAGGACAAAAGGGCCAGGGAGATTGCCTAAGTAGCCTTCACATCAGATGTCTATTGAGGCAGATTTGCCCGCAAGATGTGCAGAATAAAGGGAGTTTGCTGGGTTTTGTGTAAAATGGGGATGAGACACAAGAACACTGTCGAAAGAGGGCTGGGGAAATGCTAGAGGACTGAATATACAAACCTTTATATTCTTACTGTAAATATTGTGAGGAAATGAGCAATTCTGGTTCTACTATTGACCATCGGATTCCACAAACTGGAAAGTCCAAATGTGAGTTCACAGAGAGCAAGGGGTACTCCAGTTCGTTCTCTCTCTCTCTCTCTCTCTCNCACACACACACACACACACACACACACACCTGGGACCAGTTGGCACCTGCCCCAAGGGAATAGAAGAAAAACTGCCTGGAGCAGCAGCTGCCTCCTTCTCAAGCATCTCTGGAAGGACCTGCATAGAATCTGCAGCTGGGGAGAAGAACCAATTGCCACGGTGGAGGCCCACATGTGAGCACAGGCTACTACTCGGTGGTGGGGTTCCCGGTTTTCACCAGGATTGTTTTACTCTCATCAGCTGCTCCAAGAAGCCTGGAGCCAGCAGGGATTGACAGCTTAGGAAATATTTTGACATCAATGAGGATGGAGACTGAATTCCATCAGGGAATGCCCAAATGCTCAGAAAACTCAGGCAGTGGAGTGGACCATCTTAAGGGGATCCTTGGCTACATAGAGATCAAGGGTGATTTGTTTTCTGGCTAGAAGGGGATCAGAGCACGGCAAGGGACAGATGACAGCCCCCCTAATATCGAAACCAGGTTTCATCCGCTTGGGAGGGGAAACTAGACCCAGCCTCTACTGGGGCCACACCACGAACCCCCAGGCCATGCCTAATATCCCAAGGCATAGTGCCCAGCTAGGTCACTCGTGAACTTTGGGTGGGCAGTCTTTATCAGCCTCTGTGGGAATTGGGGCATCCAGGAACCAGATCACAAAACCCCTGCATTGGAAGTAAAAGCTGCACCCGTGTGATGGTCCCCCTTCTCCAGCAGTCCCTTACATGTCTTCCCCTGCCCATCAGGGCTTCGGTTGTGGCATCCCAGAGCTGAACTCCAACCTTGCTCTCCTCACTTCCCACAATTCACCCGAGCTGGTCCACTCTGGGCTGCCAAGTGGCCACCGTTTTTCAGGTTTAGGTGCACTCAAGTGTCACAGTACCTTCCCAGCTCCTACTTCCTTTGCACTAATCCAACCCCAGATTTTCTCCCCAGACACCTTGTACATCTTTGCTGTTTATATGCTTCCTGTGGGGATAGGAGATACCATTCCCAAGGCTGCCCTCATCCTTGAGAGAAGCCAGCCTTTGAAAGCCTGCTCAAACCTCTCTCTCCCCTTGGCTGGATCCTGGCCTGTCAAATTCACGCATTCAGGGTTCCACTTGCTTCATTCCAGGGGACCAGAGCAGCTTCTACAAACATGCAGAGATTAAATGTGGCGTTTCCCAATGCTGCCCTGCCCCTGCCCCCTGGTATCGGGGGTGGGGTGGGGTGGGGGGGTTGCCTCTTGTGCTAGGTCAGTGGGGTTCCTTTTCCGGCTTCGCTGTCATCCTTTTGGCATGCCCCGTGCCATGGGCAGGGGGTGGGTCTCCACCTGCGTTCTTTGGCTGCTGTGTCTGCTCCTTTTCCCACACTCTTGGGGATTTAACTCAAAATAATAATGGGGGGAAAACATCCAGGAGGGCAGAAAGAGCTCCAGAGAGGAGAAAGCCCTTGGTGGTGGTCCTCCCCCCCCCTTCCTTTTTCCCTGTTTGTCTCCAGGGGTCCCAGACCCCCCAAGTTTCTTCTGCTCACAGCCTCTGGGTCTTGACTGCAGCCATGCATTCATCTGTTGGATCTGTTTTAGTTCTTGCTCATTCTTACTGATTGGCTATTCATTGGATCAGGAGGTTCTGGCAGGGAGATGGCACTCTGATTGCCTGCCTTTCTTGGGGGTTTCATGCCTGACTTAATGTGCCAGCCTCCTGGCAGCAGTTCTCAGGTCCTCTCTCCACTTCTGATTCCATCCAGAACAAAGCTGCTTGGGCTGATCTGGCCCTTCTGGGAGGTTTTCCATCTCCATGCAGTGCAGGGCTCTATTGCTGCTCACTGTCACAGCCAGAGATCAGTTTGAGCTGCTGGGGTTTGTGTACACCCCCCCCCCAAAGGTCCACTGCCCCGATTTCCCCCTCCTCATCCAGGGTCTGTGCACATTCCCCTGTCAGGGACTTGGTCCCCAGCCCTAGAATCAGCTCCTAGTTCTCCCTTCGTGTTCTCTCTGAAAGGTGTGAGGAGTTTAAGGCCTTTTTGTTGGACGACGAGTAAGTTGGGTAGGTAAAAGTGGGAAGAATGGGGGCACAGCTTCCCTCCAGTCGCATGGTGGCAAGAAGGGGGGAATGGGTTACCTGTGGGTGTGGGGGGAATAGGCTCTATAGAAAGCACTTTTGGCATGCAACAACGAAAAGGTTAGCCATCACTGGCCTAGGCCATCTTTATGTAGAGCAACAATTCGTTTTTTCAGATCCTCAAAGAGTTCATTGCCATGAGGTGCCATGTTGAACTTCCAGTGACCAGTATGAGAGTGAGAGCGATAACACCAAATTTAAGACACCTGCTCCCCCTTCACACCTGAGACCTTGTAACGCTAACAAGTCACATGACACCAGGGAGGGAAACCGGCTACTTGGGCCCCATTTAGACATTATCACTTACGGGTGTATTCACTTTTGTTGCAAGGGGTTTAGACATTAATGGCTGTGTGTTGTGTTACTTTGAGGTGATAGCACATTTGCACTGTTATACAAGCTGTATACTCACTACTTTACATTGTAGCCAAGTGTCGTTTCTTCAGTGTTGTCACAAAGATATACTTAAATATTTACAAAACGTGAGGAGGTGTACTCCTGTGATATACTGTTCATTACTTACACACACACACACACACACGTACACACACACCAGAAAAATAACAAGGTCTGTATCATAAGATCTAAATAAGAATATTTATCATAGCATAAAAATGATAAAGGGGGGCATGTAAGACAGCAGTTCATGATCTTAGGGTTTGGGTCCTACTCCCTTAAAACCTAATCCAAAGGCTGGGATTTGTTTGGCTAAACCCTCATTTTTGCCTTACAGGATCTTTGGAACTCACTGTTTATCAACTTTAGCTCCTGTTCTCACAACTATTCGGTGAGTTAAGACAAGGAGATTGACTTGATACGGGTGGTCTTACGACCAAAAACTTCCATTGCTGAGCAAGACAGCGGTTAAATGAGTTTCGCCCACTTTACGGCCTTTCTTCTCACAGCTGTTCAGTGAATCCCTGCAGCTGTTAAGTTGGTGTCAGCCAGAGGCAGCCCTGACAGCTAGTAACACGATTATTAAGTGAGCCTGGCTTCCCCATTGACAAGGTTACAAAGGGGAAATCACATGACCCCGGGACCCTGCAACTGGCGTAAATGCCTGCCAGTGGCCAAGCACCCGGATTTTCATCATGTGATCACAGGGATGCCTCAATGGTTCCAAGGGTGAAAAACAGCCCTCGGTCACTTTTTTCAGTGCCAATGTGAGTTTGAACAGTCACTAAATGAGTGGTTATAAAAGTTGAGGGCTACCTGTACTGATGAGAATAAAATTGCCTACATGAACCCCATTTTCCACAGTGAACAGGTCTCGGCATCCAAGAGTCATTCAGGAATTTAAAAGGGCAAGTGAGCCAACCCTCGTCTCTTTTCCCCTCCTTTTCTGAACAGGCACAACAACAACACAGGTCGATGGCTGACCAGGTTCCAGGCAGTTTGGGACCCCAAAAGGGACGACTGCTTTGTAGTGGGGAGCATGACACGGCCGAGGCAGATCCAGGCCTTTCACACCAGCGGCGAGCTGCTCTACTCCTTTCTGAATGAGGATTATCTTAACTCTGTTTGTTCCATCAATTCCTGGCACCCCACCAGGTTCCTGGTTGCGGGTGGGAATTCCAGTGGCCGCCTGCATGTCTTTAAAGAGTGATAAGTGTGCTGAAAACAAATCAGAGTTTAGTGTTGTGTTTAGTTGCGCCTTATTTTGCTTCCGGGCAAAGACAGCTACAGACCAATAAATATGCTGCGTCACACATCTGAAGAGATTCTCCATTGCGATTAAGTTGGACATTTTAGGCTTAGGTTTGTCATTGTGGGACTGTAAACTTTTTGAACAAGTTGTGAGAAACTCTTGGTGCCGATTTAATCATAGAGGCTTATAAATCTGTTTCAAACTCTGCAATAGATAAAACCTAATTTAGAAGTTAAATTGCTGATACTTTTGTGATAAGAAATTTAAATGTGTGTTCAAAAATGAATAAAAAGCATATTTTGATATTTTTATTTCAAACGGCATGTTTATATTGTTTATTCCTCGTATTGATTGGAAATTATGAATGCTTTGATCAGAAAAATGACACTTACAAATCAGTGGTGGAAATGGCCCCTGCGTTCCCAGACATTTTTAACATAGAAGCAGTCGTATAACCCATGTTAGTGATTCATGCTTCTCTTATAAAGCCCCTTAAACATACTTAAATGTTTTAGTAATCATTGTACCCAATTGTGTCCCAATTAAATTGCTCAAAAGGAATTTTTTTTCATCATAATTAAGTATTTATTTAAATTTGAAAATACTTTTATATGGAATCAATGGTTTTGCACTAACTACAGGCTGAATATGTAGAAAAATTTACATCTTTGAAGGAAAAATGTGACATATAGTATTTGGCACATGAATTAACAACAACTATATTATGAAAATGAAAATTCACATTTTCAGGTAATTGACCTTTTCCTGCTTCAGCGTGTAGCATGTTAGTCCTCATTCAGTCTGTTTCCTCTGATACAGCAACCTGTGGAAATCCCCCCAAGTCATACACAAGTTGTGATTTGGAACAAATGAGCAGTGAACCACGAAACAGAAGGCCGAAGGGTTGGATTGGCAGAAACAGCTCAGTCCCCCAACGCATTCTGAAGTGCACAAGAGAAAGTGTTCTTGATTGGGCCCAGGGTTGTTTAGGGTCAACAGCTACCTAAGAATGACTTGCCCCCATCAAAGTTTGCATCTTGTCTATTTAAAAAATGTATTGCATGGAATAGTTACAGGTAGAATTGGACAGGTTTGAGGCATGAGAAACACCACCAACAAACAATTAACATGTGAACGTTTGCATCTTTCTCTGGAATGGAGAATACGACATAAAAACTTTTCCCTCACTGCATAGAAGCATCATTTACTACAGACTGAGGTAGGAACACCACACTAGAAGGTTTTGTTGCTTTGTTGCATAAAACGTTATAAATCCTTGGATATGCCCCTCTATCATCTCGTAGACGATACAAAGTGTAATGCATCCGTGCCTCTTGCGAAAGCCACAATTGCTTCTGGCTCCTGAGAGGCTGGCCATGCTATTTAACGGCTGACTCTTAGGTGAGCCCCTCCAACTGACCGGGATCTTCTAATGTGCATGCGCCCCGTCTTAAGTGCAGCAGAGTCGTGCCCATTCCCATGTATTGCTAATGCTGTTAATTGTGCTCTTTTTTGAATGGCGAATGACCAGCTGTGGAGGAAAAGTCATTGCGCGAAGCCCCACCTCCATAGCCTCCTTCCCATTGGCTCTGGCAGTGCTTCGGTTCTGCTGAGTTCGGAGGGCCTGTGCGCATCCATATGGCTGCCCGGGCAGAGCCCAGGTCATGAAACCGGCCTCTTGGAATATTTCTGATTAGATCCTCGAATGACTTGAAATCTCTCCCTGAGATGAAATAGAACCCTTGCCAGTCAGGCTTCGTGCTCTTGCTCTCTTCCCGTGTTTTATTGCTCCCTGTACAAATGAGCTGCTTTTAGAGAAGGCGCTCTGAATCACAAAACAAAATACAAAACAAGTCTGGATTCCCTTTGCTTTGGAGACAACGTTGCTTTGATGGGTTTCCTCTCAGTGGTTACTTGTCATTTCTCCTCCTTTTCATTTTAAACAGCACAAAATAGCCCACTTTTTTTAGAAACGGTGGATGGTGGATGCAGTGTTAACACATTGCTCTAAAACATTTGTACCTTTGTGAGGATCTCCGTCACTTGATACCCAACACTACATTTATCCAATTTATAAAGTAAAAAAAGGTTTGGTTCATTAACAAAATATATTTTTTTTTCTTAAAATATAGGTTGAAATAAGTTCTTTCATAATACAAAAAATTTACAGTTTACTGTGGCAGAATCTCATTCGAAGAATCCAGACCTGATGATTACTACACTACAGCAAGATTTCAAAAACCACCATCAGGTACACAGATTGACTCTTCCCGCCTACACCAACTCCTGCTTCCTTTGGCACCCAACTACCCTAAGAAAAGGTTCTCCCTGGGATTGTAAAGGCCAAGAGTCAAAATTCACCAAAGACAGGTATTTAATGGCCGTTGCAGTCCAGCTAAGGGAAGAAATAAATTTATGCCTGTTGACTTCCTCTCGTAACAATCTATTGCTTGAAAAGAATTAATAATGCTAGATGATCTCACAATATTGGTCCTATCACTCCCGCCCCCCACATAAAGCCTGGCGATTGGTAAGAAAATAAAACTGCCCTATTTTCAATGTCCATGTCCAAGATGGTAGTGCTATGCACAGTGACAGTTTTAATAAAATAATACTATATTATTAAACTTACAACTCAGTAGCACCATTACAAAAGCTCCTGCATAAAGTAACAGTGGTCTTCATGAACTGGTGTCCCGGCTGAAGGCTGGCATTTAGTCCAATGCTAGTAATAATAAAATAAGCTCTTTCTACTTGAAGATTCTGCAGTTAACACCTCTAAGAAAGCAAAACTAAATTTGAAGAGTGCAGAGTGATTTGAATGTCGGAAAGCAGAACTCTGAGGGAGCTTCCCCAAAGCGGACCTGCAAAGGAACTGATTGCGTGGTGGGTTTGCTCTGGCATGAGCCTGTCCTTATCTTCAGCTGGGAAACCGCCCTCCTGGGCCGAATCATGAGAGGAGGAGGAGAAGGAGGACTTAGTTTATGTGCTGATGGCGCCACGATGAGCCCCGTTTTCTGGGAATGGGCAGCAGGGATCTTCCACAGTCCGCCCGGCTACTTACTAGGAGGACAACTGCCTTCAGGTATCATTGAGCAGGCTGAGTACGGAGCGGATTTTGCAGGCAAACCATCGCCTGAGGGGACAAAAGTATTGATAATGGAATTGTTCAAACTCGGGGGTCTGGCGAATATCACGGAAAAAGGCAACGTCAAGGTCAGACTCCGTAAGGATGATCAGGAGAAGGAGCAAAACCAAGAGGAGTCCGACTGTCACAAGGAGCAGACGGAGGACACTTAAAACAAACTTATTCACCTGTTCTGCTTGGGCTCCTCCACTGCTGCACAAGGCCCGGAGGTCCCTTCCCAGCTCCTCCGCCTCCCCGGCTGGAGCGCCGGCTTCCGACTCCTCTTCCTCTATGCTGCAAGGGGTGCCGTTAACCGGCCGGGACAGCAGCATCAGTTCCAGGCTCTCTTCGGCCACCGGAGTGGGCAGCACGCTGTCCGATGGGCTGTAGACCTCGTCTGAGATGATGGCCACGCGCTCGTTGCTCTCTGCCCTGCCGCTCCGCGAGTGGAGCAGGAAGGCGTCGCTGTGGGAGGTCGACCTGACCGGGGTGGAGTGAGCGCTGTCCCGCAAACACTCGAGGCCTGAAGGAACAGAGAAGAAGGGTCTCATTGCAGAGCCACAAAAATGGTTTCATCCAACTTTTTTTTTTTAACATTGCAACTTTCTGTTTGCAGGAGGCCCTGTAGCAAAACATCAGTATTGCAAGATTTATTAAGGACGGGCATTGATGGCTTGGTTTGGTCAACAGGAGGTACTAGAGATGCCGTGGATTTTGTGGCAAAGCATTGAACCAGGAGGGTTTTGGAATTCAAAGGCCAACAGCCCCTTCCTCCCAAAGTTTGTATGGCAGGGCAGTTGTCCCCTGCTTCACTCTCTTTAAATCAGTCAAAGTGCCATTTTCAGCTAACTCCTTTTGCCACTGAAGGCCAAGTCTGGAACATCGGCCAAGCCCTATCCAACAAAATGCAATTCAGTAGTGAGAAAAGAAGGTCTTTTAGGCAAGAAAAACTAAACGTGTACATATAAAATAGACAGTACTTTTTGGATGACAAAAGTTGTCAGCTAGGCTTGTCAGGAACCAATTTCTTCTACCGAATACAGACTTTCTCTTCCAGTTGATGTCAGGGTAGTTAAGAGTCCCAATTACTCCTACAGTGGTGTGTTTCTTGCATATATTAGTTAACTGATTAGCCAAAAGTGCACCTATTTCTTCTGCTTGGCTGGGTGGCCTATAATATACACCTTGATTGATTGAATTCTTTATTGTCATTGTACATATATACACAGTATACATACAATGAAATTCACATAATAAACCTATGGCAATGTCATTCTTTTTTCCTTTTATATTGACCCATATGCATTCAAGGATGCTTTCATCCTTGGTTTCAATGCATCTCTGTAGAGATATAGTAATTTCTTATTTATAATGCAACTCCACATCATCTTTTGTTAGCTCTGTTTCTTTTGAACAGTTTATATCCTTCCATAAGTGCATTAAAGTCGTGAGTTTCATCCCACCAAGTAATGTTGCCATTACCACCAGGTAATGGCAACTATATCATACCTGCCCCCGTGTACTAATACTTCAAGTTTACCCTGTTTGTTCCCCAAACATTAAGCATTAGTATATAGGCATCTGAGTCCTTTATAGTTGAGCCTGGTCTTGCTTCCTACATCTCCTGTTTTATATCTGAGTTTTCCTTCCTTCCCATAACTCCTTACCTCTTTCTTTTATTGATTGTCTTCTGGCTGATGCTTGGGATCAGGAGCTAAAGATTGGTCACCCTCCCCCCTCAGCTTAGTTTAAAGCCCTTTGGATAAGCTGAGCCAGTGGTTTTCCAAATACATTATTTTCCATTGGTCAGCCCATCCCCTGCCAGACCATTTGTCTCCACGTGGAAGAGAAGAAAGGGATAACAGTCTGTGGGCTTGATTATTTTTAAGGTGCTCAAGTCCCATCTTCAATTTCGCTCCTAGGAGACAAGATACCTCCCTAGATTGATTGTCGGTCTACAAATTGCTGATTCCATTCCTCTGAGAAGTGACTCTTCTATCATCAACATAAGCTTGTGTGTGTGTGTGAAGTCTGAGCTACTTTTCTTGCTGTCGCTGGAAAACGTGATGATGTCCTCCAGCTGTCTTCATGCTTTTTCCCGGGGCAGGATATGAAACCGGTTGCTCAGCTCCAGCAACACGGGACTGGATTGGGCTGTCCTTGGTTATTGTTTCCCTCTATGAGTGACACGTTGCCATCGGTCTGTCTCTAAAAGTTTATGAACAGGTTCAATTCTTCTGGTAGCTGGCAAAATATTCAGCAAATGCATGAAAAGACCCTCGGCTGCCCCAATTTTGGAAAATGCTGAGCCTTCTTATAAAACTACTGAAACAACGATCCACAAATTGCTTTGCGTGGACTGTCTCCCTCTTCGGGATACACTTCCCTCTTCCAACCAGCAAAGAAGGATGAAGTTAATGCAGAGTCTTTGGTCGTTGCAATTTTGTACTGTGAAACTGAAGGCTCATCGCCTGAGCACTTTTTTCAATACCTAGTTCCAAAACTGATTAAAATCTATAACAAAGACACCTGAGCAATCTAACAAAATGAACTCCAATGAACCAAAAGTAGTGTGGCTCCTATTCCGCAGTCCTTGTTTAGCAACCATATGCAAAAACAAGTGATGAAAAAGCAACGTTTATGGCCAATCCTCACATTTTCAACCTTTGCATGCCTGCAAAGCAAAGGAAAGCTGAAGAAAGATTGTAAATATAGTCATGGTTTCAATGGTTAACAATTGTTTCTCTTAAGCGATGAATGACCAAGTTTGTATGGTTAATGACCTAAATATGTGGTTGCTAAATGAGGATTATCACCAGTAGGAGCAGCCAACTCACCTTCCATGATGGAGATGTGGACAGCCCTCCTCCTGGTCCTGGGAACGCTGCTGAGCCGGGGTCCGTGGGGGATGGAGGGGCAGCTACGGCTGGGAACCAGTCCAGCCCTGCGAAAGGAAGGAAGGGAGGAGGCAGCATTCTCTTCCCATCAGAAGGGAAGAAGGTCCAGCATGGTCCTACTCCCACCACCCCTGTCTTTGTCCTTCCTGCTCATGGTGGCCCTTTGACCCTTTCGCTCCTCCATAGCTGCCTTACCTGTGTATTTCCGGAGGCTCCCTCTTAATTTTGGCACTGGACTCCATCACTTCTTTGGCAACTCGGCCACTGAAAGAGGTTGGAGAGCAGAGCAGGTGACAAGCATGGCAATTGCCCAGCCCGAGATTCTGCTGGCAAACTCCCCCCATCCTGAAAGTCAGGAGCCTGGCGGTGCTTCTCCACCCTGAGCAGACTGGATCTGCAGCATCGCTCAAGGCTAAAGCTTTTAATCCCTGGTAGTTACCAGCTTGGGTACCTGGAAAGGTTTTGACTGGGTGCCCAGCTTGGCAAGAGTGCCTTGTCAGCCTTGCTTATTCTGGAAGAGCCAAGTGGCGGTGGCTCTGTGTGGCGTTGGGAAGGGGCACCTCAGAAATGCCAGGACTGAACAGGTCCAGCTCAACTCAGAGGAGACTTTGCTTCTCTACTATCACCTCCCTTAATCAATTCTCAGAATTCACGCATCCAGGTGTGCGTCAAAACAGATCCAGCAACAGATGCTTACAGTCATCATTTACCTGTATCGGAACCGGCTCCCTTTGAAAAATAAGTTGCTGCTGGAAACGGTGCGAACTTGACTGGACTTCTCCAACCTGAAGCAAGAAGCAGAGGTGGGAAAAGGGATCGAATAACAGCACTCAAGCAAGAGTTGCTTGGCCTTGGAAAGAGCTGCGATGGGAGCGAAGGGGCGTTGGGGAAGCTTGTCACTTCCATGTGCTGAAAAGGAAGCAAAGGCTCCGAGAACTGGCACCAAGAAAGACGCCCTTGGGGGAGCCACCAGCCTGGGTGCTGCTAATGGCCACGAAGCCGAGAGGATGGTTTCTCCTGCAGGAGTGGCACCTGTCCATCGGCGCAGCTCAGAAGCGCAAGGGAAAATGTGTCCCGCTTTAGGCTTACACAATGCCCATTATGGACATGTGGCTGCCTTGCCCTGAAAGGGATGTGCCTTCTCCTCAGAATTGCCCCGGGGGAGCCTTTCCCAGTCACAGGCAGAATGCCACCTGACCTGCCCAGGTTTCATGGCACTTCTCCCTGTCTTCATTACTAGGCCAAATTGCTTTATGCAGAGCAACAACCCACCCAGAAGTTGTGGTTAAAGGGCAGCCAGCCTGGCTCCTGCAAGGCCCCCTGTCTAAAAGGGGAGGGTCTCCACCTGGGAAGCCCCTACACTTTTCACTGCCCTGCAGTGGAAACCTGCCTGGTGGGAAGAGCCGCAATGGAGGCCTTTCCAAAGAGGTTCCTACTGCCAGAAGCCTCTTGCTTGGCATACAGGGAGGGCATCGCCTGCACTGACCCGGCCAAGAAACGTCCTGCTTGGGGATTGGCACTTTGCCCAGAGACGTTTCACTTACCAGGGTCATCACTGCTAATTTCAGTATTAATCTGTTTCCTGTTAATTTTATGTTAGCCATTTTTGTCCCCTTGCTTGTTTTGTCCCCTCAACAGATGAATGGAGGGAAGGTGGGGTAACTGACCTCTTTCCCTTCTGCAAATCTCTCTTTGAGGATTTTAGTTTGACAAGGCAGGGAATGAGGTGAGTTTCACTTCTTCCAGGAGATGCATCAATCCCAAGCAATTATTGTGGGCACTTTTCAGCCCCTTTCTAAAAAACCCAGAGGATCTGTCTATGCCAGGGGTCTTCAAACTTGACAG